>CAKAOI010048333.1:0-46365 GCA_916701655.1 Sebastiscus albofasciatus | reverse complement strand
TATTTCCTATTCTGAATCACTTTAATGTTTCAGCTGGTAAAGGTGGAGCAAATTTAAATTACTTTATATACTGTTGGGTAGATTAACCTATAATAATACATCATAATTTATTAGTTGATTTAGAGTTTGTATTAATCTAAACATCTGAAGTAATTAAAGTTATACAATAAATGTAGTGGAGTAAAAAGAACAATATTTGTATAGTGGAGTACAAGTAGCAGAAAAATCTAATTTTCCATTAAATTAAGTACCTCAAAATTGTACTTAAGTACAGTACTTGAGCAAATAGTTACATTTAGCCACTGCAGAAATGTGAAATGTTCTTTTTATAATTCACTTTATGTCGTGAGGCAGTTGCAAAGGCAGCTATTACAGAAATATGAGGTCCTTCCATGAAAATGTCGCGTGTCTTTTTGTCGTCCTAGGATGTGGATTAATTTCATTGGTCCATGTAAGCAATAGAGATCCTCTCTCGACCAATCACAGAGCTCAGCTGGATGAAAAGAAGGCGGTGCTTAGATTTAAAACCCGCAAATCCACGTGTCAAAGGCAAGGAACAACAACAAGAATGAAACCACAGGAATTATAAGTGGTAGCTGGTATTTAAACATCCAAAAAAGTCTTTATTTTCTTCACAATGGCACACTAAACATTAAAAGTATGAAAAGGGTGCATAATCACACAAGGCTGACAAATAATATCTATTTTTTTTTAAACTTTTTACAGGTATGTTTTTTTTTTTTTTAAATCAGTGTTGCATATGGTCATACTGACAAAGAGTCATTTAACCCTCCTGTTGTCTTCCCTTCGACCATGCAACTTTTGTCTTCCCGGGTCAAAATGAACCCGGTCTGGTTTGACTTTTTATAAAGCATACAGTATAAACTATCACCAAATTCTGTGTTACACCTTTTAGGCCAACTTCATTCTTAATTATTAAGTTTTACACTTTTTGGGGGGAAATTAAGGTTAATAAACCTAACATCCGTGAAATTATACCTAATTTTTTTAGTAAAAAAAAAAAAAAGCAGAAAATTATTATCAGAGGAACATAATGTTGATGTATTATCACATACTGGTATATGTAAACGTTTAGTCAGAGTATTGTTTTGAGTAGGCAACCATTCATGTTATTTTGGGGCAATTAGATTAAAGAAATCCATATTTATGATATAATGAAGTTTGAAAACGGGTCAAATTTGACCCGAGGACAACAGGAGGGTTAACTCAAGCATAGGAAATCCACCTCTTCCATATCCAAGTGAATATTTAAACATTAATGCTTTCTGGACAGAACTACACGGTTCAAAAGAGACTCAGATTATACAACAAAAAAAAACTCAAATTCTTAAAAAGTTGGCAAAAAATGTCAAGTTTGGTTTTGAACAATGCCTGCTATAGGCAAGTAAAGCTAATGTCCTGATGAAGGTTCTTGTTGACCGAAACGTTGACTAATAAAGCAGAGAAAAGTGTGAGCAGGAGCAAGTCATTTTTTTTTTGTTGGAAAAAGTACATATTGGAGGGGATCTACTCCCAGCACCACAAACAATTTTGAGAATCTGCATGTTTTCCTCTCCTTGAAGTAAAGCTAATAAAACACCCATTCCTGCTTATAAATCAAAGTATATAAACAGAAATACAAATCAGTGAATACAAAAACAGTATCACCAGCCAGCGTCCTTACACAGATACAAAAAAATATATATCTTCCTAGAAATACATCTGTAGAAAAGCAGGCCATCATTAAACTATATGGGCACAAAAATATTCCTCTTCAACCAACAGATTTTCTGAAATTTCAGGAACAAATTTCACTTTGTTTCTCAAATTAAGTTAAGTTCATCTAAACTTAACAATTCTCTGCTATACATAGCAACTGTCTGTTATAAAGAAATAACAGACCATAGATCGCTGTGATTGACCAATCAGTATTCAACAAAGCCGTGTAATAATCAACAATAAAGGATAGTAAGAAAGTAATACTCATGTGTTGTAAGTGCTTGGGTTTTTGACTCTGAATTCACATATTTTGACGTTTAAAATGAAAACATCCCTCGCAGACTGCAGTCTTTGTCTGAACCGCTGACGCAATAACTAAAACAATATTCAGTTTCATCAAACGCAACGTCAAAAACTCCGCCAGCTGTAAAACTTTTCCAGCGTTTTCCAACATTTCCAGAACTTCAGTCCTATAATGAATCCACAAACCCACATGGGGGATTACTAAATGCTGATGAGGTTGAGTATCAGCTAAATCAAAGTATCCTTTGAGCAGGTGGAAATAATCAGTAAAGCAGCCAGATTAGGCCAAAGTTAATGTAAAGTCTCTTATTTTGATCACAGTGATGGTGGCGCGTTACAGCAGTGATGAGCCAGGTGACCACACGTAACATATCCAGTGTGGTTTTAGTCCTGAGAGGAGGCTCCGCTCAGACATCCACCTACGGCATGCCCAGGTGCCTGGTAGGAGAGGCCTGACCTGGGCAGCCGGTGACCGGAGAGACTGACAGGCCGCGGAAAAGGAGGTCCATGGAGGGAAGGAGGGGCTTCAGGAGACTGACGGGGCAGAAAGCGGAGCCTCCGTGGGGGGTGAAGTTGACTTTATTGGGGTCAGGGCAGGACGGCTGGAGGAGGAGAGGCTCATCCTGACAGGCAGACCTGGAAGTAACGAGATGGAGAGAGTAGTTGGCATGTAGCCCAGGATACTGGATCATCAGAGCGGCAACTCATTTTTATCATTTAATCATAATAAAAAATGATTGATAAGCGTAATAACAGAAAAAAGGGCTGAAATAATTATTTCAATTATCAAATAATCTATCAATCTTAATGTTTGAATCATGCTTTTTATTGTTTCCTTTTAAGAAAAATTAACAACCTAAACCATAACAAATAAAATAATGTGTAAATATAATAACAGTAACCGTAAATTGAAAAACAAAGTATTCAAAAACAAGGGAGGAGAAAATGATAGTTATAATAATAAATTAAATCATATAATATAAAATATATAGTCAAAAGAAATAAAAAAAAATACTATAAAAATATTAATAAAAAAATATAAATGAATAAAAATAAATTCATTAATAAAATAAATTCACACACCAGATTCTGTTAATCATCGTTTTTGATTAATCAATTACTTGATTGGTCTATAAAATATTAAAAAAGTGTCTTGTTTTGTGCGACCAGTTCAAAACCCAAAGGCATCAATGCCAGGAAATTCATGATTATATGATCTATGCATGATGCTTTGGTCAAAAAACTTACATTGCCTCCTCGCACACTCGTACTCGCTCACAGCCTTCTGGCGGCTCGCGCTGGAAGGAGTAGGTTTTGTTGGGACGAGGAGCGGAGGAGCAGGGCTGCAGCAGAGGAGGATCCAGTGCAAACGAAGGGAGCGACGTCGACGGAGCAGGACACAGCGTCTCACTGTCCACCGGCTCTGCACGACAGGACAGAAATATCCAAACTTTTATTAACAATACGAATATTAAAACCTCAGTGTACAGTTTTAAAAAAGTACATCACAAAAAGTGTAGCAGTAGTCTAACCTGGCTCTCCGATAGGACAGGGAGACTGTGATGGAGACAGCAGAGATGAGTTCAATGGAGAAGGAGAATTTGAAGGAGACAGAAGCGATGGGTCTAAAGGACAGGGGGACTGAGATGGAGAGAGGAGGGAAGGATCCAGATCCAGAGGGCCGGGGGAGGGCTCACTCTGGGAGCCGCTGCTGCATCTCTGGACCGGGACCGGGGCCCTGTGGCCATCTGGGATATCCAGAATCTGGAATATACACAAGTGGAGGGGTCAGAGTAGCTGAAGAAACAATACAAGGCAGAGTGTGGCAGGCTTCACTTCCTGTGATACAGAGTTTACCACAAAAAGACTAGAAAGGATGTGGGTAAAAATGACTTTTTAATTAAATTTTCTTACGATTATAATCATATGTTCAATGAAAACAAGCTCATTATATTACGATTACCATTGCTAAAATGCGTTATGCAGCTGCTTAGACATTAGGTCAAACTTGATAGTTTACTTTATGATAAATTCAGAGAATAGTTTATCAAAACACTGTAAAATACATGGAATTTAAATGAGAATCTGCTCTTTTAAGCAAAAAAAATGTCCATACTTGTTAAAGCTACAACCCCATAATTCCTTATTATTCAATGTACAAAAAAATAAATTGTACACTAATTCAACTGTGCAATACTCTGTCTTTACACTGTACATTTCAAGAAATATTTAATTCTTATTTATACTATTCTTGCATTTATATTTAATACACTTGATAGATCCAACTTCTCAGGATTTACTTATTTACACTGTGGTTATATATTATATTTGTCTGATGCACATATTTGTTCATATTTCTCATTTCTTATTCTTATTTTTCTTATTTATTTATATTTCTCTACATATATTGTGTTATATATTGTAGCATTGTGTACATAATTTATATTTAGAAACCTTTATTTCAAATCTTTTTATTTTATTTTATTTGTTGTTTAAGCGTAGCTCAGTGGCCTCACCTCATGCTGGTCGTCAGGTTTCTCAGAAACAAACGCCTCTTCCAGCTCCAAGTTGAGGCCTTCAACGCTACGTCGCAGCCGCGGAGCGAGTCGGTTCAGCGGCATCGGGGGCAGCGTCTGGAGAAGAACAAGACAAATACAACGAGGCAAATAAAGAGTGTGTTTACTTGTGTACTTAAGGCAACCGTTTCTTCACTTGTTCAATTGTAGTGTGGTGTCTGGTTCCACACTGCCTGTGTTTGAATTGTACAGTACATGGGGCCGCATTACAGGAAACACCGCCTACCCAATATATGAAAAATGGTAATGACCTCACACAATATTTGAAATGACAAAATGCCTCCAAAAAAAATAATTTCCCCCCATAAAAATGTGTAAACAGACTCCAAGTTATATATGAGACGGATGATTTCCTCCTTGTTACAGAATGATATACAGTATATGATATGATATGCTGGTTTCAGATGATCCGTCTGTGACAGCATGGCAGTAACACTGGAGACGTGATGACAGCAGTCCCTAAGAAAAGCACCAATGTTTTTTTATATCCCTGTTACTAAGCACTTCCTAGTCTGCCCCAGGAAGGCCTCAACAGAGGTCATGCAAACTTTGTGTCTCTCCCTCACACGTCATCTCAGGACAAAAGAGCAACGGGCTACCTGAGTGACGCCCGCTGCATGACCTGCTGGCAGCGGGGGGTGGTGTGGGAGCTCATATCCTGCTGGGGGGGGGACGTGGCGGGAGCGCTTCTGCAACTGGTTCCTCAGCTTGGCCACCTGAGGGCAGAGTGGAGAGATTCAGGAGTCACAACGATTCATTCTGAAAAAGGGAGAGGTTACTCGCTTTCCCCCTCTGGGGCTGTTGGTGTTTCAGTGGGAGGGAGGCGTGCAGAGTAACTGATTAATGAACTACTATAGTGATAAAGTGATACATGCCTCCCTCAGGTGCTCTGCACTGCCCCACGACGCTGAGCGCTTGTGTCCGCCGGCGCTCCTCCTTCCTCGGGTCTCCTCGGCCCAGGAACTCGGAGTCTTTGAAAAAACATAATATTACAGTGTGGTGAATAAAGAGTCCTGTGTTTGTCTAACTAAACCTTTGGGGGGGATGTGGTACAAAATGGCCTTTTTTTTGGCACACATTTACATTTCTGTTACACCCAGTGAACTCCAATCGACACTACAGCTTTGCGCAAGAAGAAGTGGAGCCACACAGCTGTCTTCTTGCACACCTGCCCCACAACAGCTGTACAGAGGAAGGCAACGAGAAAACCACCATGAGCTGCAAAACAGCCCCGCTGCCACACACACACACACACACATACATACATCCAAACCACATCACTGTAAAGACTATAAATACGGTGCAAGTATCAGCAGTCAACACATCAGTGCACTGAAGGCAACCTTGTTATTCACAAAGTCAAGTACTGTAGAGCAAAAACAACTAAGACAAACGGAAAACACACATCTGCTTTTGTCTATCACAACTACTTTCCCTCATATGACCGTACCGATTTCTTCACATTGACTCTTGATTTTCTACCAGAGGGAGTTGGGTTGACCGCTTCCGGCTGTCGGTTGGGAGCAGACGACATCATCACCAGGTGAAACCCGGCTTGACCCACGGGATCAGATACTCACAGTTCTTCTTCAACAATCTGACCCACTCACTGGTGTCCATGCCATTCATAAGGCAGCTACACATTTAAGCTCTCGCTGCCCGCAGTAGGGCTGTGTCATGGTTTTCTGTCCCCCAGAATACGACCGGTTCTTTAGGTGTCGTCCTCAGAGAGATCTCACTGGTGCCACAACGGCCTGCAGGAAAACACAGACACCATCTTGTCCCGTCCAGTCGACTCATACGTAGCGCATCGCCTGGCTAAATAAGTCAGGACGCAGTCATACAGTGACATCGGTGTAGAGTTACAGCTGCCAACCCCCCCCACTCCCCCCATAATCATCCAACACCGACAACCCCACCCTGCCCAAAACATGAACAGGGCAATCATGGGACACAAACCTATAAAAAGACTCAAAGGTAGCAGAACATTTGGTCTGGCTAGTGTTTCCAGCTTGGACGACTCATTAACGTGAACTTCATTCCTGTTTGCAGTGTGGCCACAATAATAAGAATAGGGCCGACACTAATGATTATTCTGACTATTAATTGCAAAACATAGAGTTTGTTTTGTCCGATCGACAGTCTAAAACCAAATGATATTGAACTTACAATTGTATAAAACAGAGAAAAGCAGCAAATCCTCACATTTTAGAAGGCTAGGGGAAGAGAATATTTTGCTTTTTGCTTGATAAATGCCTTTTTACATTTACTTGGTTATCAAATATGTTGGGGATTATTTTCTTTCTGTCAACAAACAGATTGACTGACTAATTATTTCAGCATTTAACAGGAACAACTTACATTTAAATTAGGGCTGTCGATCGCAATTAATAGTAAATTAAACACATTTTTTATCTGTTCAAAATGTACCCTGAAGGGAGATTTGTCAAGTATTTAATACTCTTATCAACATGGGAGTGGGCAAATATGCTGTTTTATGCAAATGTATGTATAAATGTATTATTGGAAATCAACTAACAACACAAAACAATGACAAATATTGTCCAGAACCCTCACAGGTACTTCATTTAGCATAAGAAATATGTTCAAATCATAACATGGCAAACTGCAGCCCAACAGACAACAACAGCTGTCAGTGTGTCAGTGTGCTGACTTGACTATGACTTGCCCCAAACTGCATGTGATTATCATAAAGTGGGCGTGTCTGTAAAGGGGAGACTCGTGGGTACCCAGAGAATCCATTTTCATTCACATATCTGGAGGTCAGAGGTCAAGGGACCCCTTTGAAAATGGCCATGCTCGTTTTTCCTTGCCAAAATTTAGCGTTAAGTCTCAAGCTTTTTTTTTTTATCCTCCTTCGCGACAAGCTAGTACGACATGGCTGGTACCAATGAGCCCGCTACAACTGACTATAATATAATAATGTTAAAATCTCCAGAAATATAAAACCACATCAGAGATTTGTTTTCCCAATTTGCAGGGAACTTGAGGAAGTGCAGTAACATGCCTAATGAAGAATGAAACAATCAGTTATATCATGTGAAGAACTGCAGAGGAACTGTGGCAGAAGGAGGTGCTGGCTGGGTGGTGCATGTGTGTGTGTGGCTGAGGAGAGTGCTGGGGGATGGGGTGTCTGTATAATGAGGTCAGGAGGGGTCTGCTCCTCACAATGGAGGCAAAGGGGGTTCGCTCGGGTTTAAACTGTGTCAGGAGCGGAGACGAAGCCGCGGAGCTTGGTGATGTTGGTCGGGGGCTTTGTGCACTAGTTAGGGAGCAGATACAGTCGAGGGGGGTACGAGCGCAGTTTTAAAGAAGAACAAAAAAACGACTATTTCCAGTTGGCTGCCTTCCACCCGCAGCGTCGAACTGGAACCACCAAACACCTGCAGAGCCAACATCGGATATCTGAAAACCTTCACACACAAGAAAAGCAAGGCAGGCAGAGAAAACAAGCTGCGTCTTTTTCTGCAACATGAAGCAACAGGTTTTATGTCTAGAGACGCTCTAACAACAGCAGTAGCAGCACCGGTATAACCGACTGCACCTCACGAAGACTGTTAAATTACAGTCATTACACCACGGTACCAACACTAATTTGACAGTTTCATGATATATTGATGCTCACCTGCGTGGCTTTGTCATTGACACATGTAACAGCCGTGCTCTCGGTCTCTTTGGGCCACTGTCCCTGCAGATAGGGCGCGACGATGGCGTCCAGAGACAGAGTCCGGCGGATGGTGGGTTTCGGCGGACGAGCCGTGGTCCTGTCAGCTTTTTAGAAACAGAAATAAAATAAGTTAGTCAGCATGTTAGGGTTGTGCAAGCCTCAGTACTTGTCAGAACAATGTCAGAAGTTATATAAACTCAGGCCTGTGTGATCACGTTTACAACACTGCATGTGACACACACATATATGTGTATAAAAACTCCTTTAAAAGAGGCTAAACACTATTTTAACACCAGTGGTTGTTCACAAAATTGCTCCCAGGCTTCCTCCCCACCAGTAAGCATGCAGTGTGTGTGTGTGTGTGTGTGTGTGTGCATATTGGCAGCTCTTTGTAATCTCTGGCAGGTGTGGACCATGCCTTTGACCTGGAGCAAAGCCATCCAGCAACAGTCACCACAGGCTACAAGTAGATCTACCACCAAAAACACACACACGGTATGTTGTCATGTTGCAGGGCAGACGGGATGTATAAATAAACGCCACGACGTGCAGATGTGACCTGCATGGATACAGTTAAAGTAGAACAAAGAGGCTTTTTAAAGTTAGCGTGAAGCATGCGGCATAGATCCCACAGGTCAGAGTGCAACGGGGCGACCGAGTGTCCAAATAACATTATGAGAACAGTGTTACGTTTCAGGGTTAGCAGCCTTCAGTGTTGACTTAACTTTCTCATAGCATGGTTGTACTTTTTAGACCACGAATCATGTAAAAAGTTGTCAATAGTTCCCTGAATTAGCATGAGTCACATAGCATTTCCATTTAATAACCATTGTATTCATCGAAGGACGCAATCTTAGCATCAGCAAATGGCCTTTAAAAGGTCCACAGACTGAATTTGCACATTATTCTTCTTCTTCATTTTTGCAGCAATAATAACCCAACAGGCTGCTTTGTGAGTGCTTTTCTCCTCTCTACACAAAGGCTGAAGTGTGTATGATTTATTCTGTTTTTTGGTCCATCGTGTCAGCTTTCTTATAGAAATAGTTGCTCTTCTTAAATTAAATGTTGTAAATTAATCATTTCTGTGTTAAAGAACTTATTCATTCATTCAAAAATGGCTTCATCAACACTTTTTTCATTTAATTTTGTGAGTACCTGAGGACTGATGTTATACGCTTTCCTTTAGGGCTTTAAGCAACTAACGATAACTTGAATTATTGATTAATCTCTATATGTGCTTTTATGTTAATTGCGGAAACTCTGTTGCTGCTATTCTAGGTCAGGTGTCCCTTGTAAAAGAGATATTTGATCTCAAAAGGGACAAACCTGGATAAATAAAGGCTTAAAAATCTGCAGATTAATTTCTCAATTAAGTGATTTGTCTTCATCACAGTTTTTCAAAGTCCCAGTTTTTGTTCAAAACCTAAAAATATTGAATTTAGGAAAGACATAACACAGAGAAAAGCAGCACATTTTCACACTCGAGAAGCTGGAACAAGCAAATAGGACATATTTGCTTGAAAAATGACTCAAACAAAGTAAAATATGCTGATTCATTATCTGTGTAGATTAATCGACTAATCGTTTAGACTCTACTTTTCTTTAGGGCTGGGCAATGTGATGATATATTGTCAAAACTATATAAAAATGTCTATTGTTTCTATCGCAATATGGGCTAGGCCTATATTAATTTCTTTTTTCTATATATAAGTTCACTCAAAACTGCACTCTAGTTCTTAAAATTATAAATGACTCAGTAGTTTTAACTTGCCAGGTATTTAATTCACACAGGAGTATACAAAAATAGGTGGTTATTTCATATGGACTATATATTTATTGAATTACCAGAAAACATTTTATATCATAATATATATCGTTATCGCCTCAGTCATTGGTATGTGTTTATCTACAAAAGCATTCTGGGTTTAGTTCCTTAGGAAAACTTGAAGTCATAATCTTCTTTCTATGGACATTTTGCAATTTGTTGTTCCCAAAGTACGGACTGAATTGGGAAAGAAAGCTTTTATGTTTTCGGCACGTACTGCTTGGAATAATGTACAATCTGATCTTCAACTTCAAAACGTAGTTACCTTGAATGAGTTTAAAGCTCTGGTGGAATTGCTGCAGTCCAGGTTGTCTGTGCGTGTCAAGTGTTTTTTATGAGCAAGTTTTAATGTTGTTAATTTATGTGTTGTCTATTACTTTCACTATAACTGTGTTGCTGCTATCTTGGCCGGGTCTCCGTTGTAAAAGAGATCTTTGATCTCAATGGGACTAACCTGGTTAAATAAAGGAAAATAATAAAATCGAGATATGAGTTGAGCAATATAGTGATAGAAGATGTTGCCCATATCGCCCAGCCCTACTTTCCTTTGTGATGCAAGAGAAGTAAAGGTAGTAAATGAAATACTTGAGCATAAGTAACATCATTTATGAAGCAGATATTTATCATAAAGTGGCACCAAACTAACGATATATGACAGAGAACAGCAGCAAATCTTCACACTGGAGAAGCAAATATTTGTTATATTTGCTTGAGAGATGACTATAGCGATTAATCGATAATCAAAATAGTTGCTGATTCATTATCTGTGTAGATTAATCAACTAATTCTTTAGACCCTACTTTCCTCTAAGGCTGGGTAATATGATATATCTTAAAAACAATATAAAAATGTCTATCGTATATCGTTTCTATCGCGATATGAGCTAGGCCTATATTAATTAATTTTTCCTCTATAGTTTAACTTAAAACAGTTATATTCATTTTGCACTCAAGTTCTTAAAATGAGAAATTACTCAATTTTATTTGTCAGGTATTTAATTCACACAGGAGTACACAAAAATAGGTGGCTATTTCATCTATACTATATATTTATTGAAATACCAGAAAACATGTTATATCGTGATATATATCGAGATATGAGATGAGCCATATCGTGATAGAAGATTTAGACCATATCGCCCAGCCTTACTTTCCTTTGTGATACAATAAAGAAAAAGAGGTGTGAGTGTTGTTCAGAAAAACAAAAATTAACTCTCCCTAAATGGTGACTGTTCTATTGATTATTGACAATTAATAAAAAAAAATACCTTTGAAAGAATAAAAGAAAAAGAGAAGTAAAAGTAGTAAATTAAATACTTGAGCATCGGTAACATCATTTATGAAGCAGATATTTATCATAAAGTCAAGAAAACATGTTGTATCGTGATATATATTGTTATCGAAATATGAGATGAGCCATATCGTGATAGAAGATTTTGACCATATCTCCACATATTTCCTTTGTGATACAATAAATAGAAGTAAAAGTAGTAAATTAAATATTTGAGCATATGGTAACATCATTTATGAGGCAGATATTGATGATAAAGTGGCACCAGACTAACCCTTCACCAGTGCAGCACATGGAAGTGAAAGCAGCCTGGAGGAGGAAGAGGAGGGTTGAGTGTTTGTGCATTATTTACCCGTCTTATGCTCCCTGCAGAGGAGAGCTGAGCCTCTCTGGAGCTGGAGCTGGTAGGGGACTGTGGCTCTGAGGGGCTGCAGGCTTAGGACTGTGGCTCTGGGAGGCTGCTGCAGGCTGGGGTTGCTGGAGCCCCGAGGCGGAGGAGCTCCTCCACTCCGGACAGACATCCCCCACTCCGACCTCCAACTAGGAAAACAAACACACACAGCTTTTTCCCTTTTTTCCTGCAACTTAACATTCAGTAGATCCTCCTCAGTGCTGATCTATCCAGGCCTCTTGTTGAGCTCCCAGCTTGAGCTTTCTTTTGTGAGGAGGATGACCATGATTTGTTGTTGCTTACTTTTCGGGTGTTGAAGGAGCAGAGGGAGACGAGCAGCTTTTGAGGTTCAGCACATCTTCATCAATCCTTCACCAGAGGACTTCCAGCAGAGACTCTCTCTCACACATTTCTCCTTCGACTCTTGTCTGCAAACTGTGACAAACACAACAGCCTCGACTCAACCTGTGCAACTAATATCTCGTGTAGTATATGATGATTCTCCAGTGAGGCAGATCTGGTTGGCTGCTGCAGAATACTACTGAGCACTTATTGGTCATCACACCCATCTGTCTTCCTGAAGGACAACCTCCTCCACCAAAAAAAACTTAAAGCTCCCATCCACTTTGTTGAGATTTAACTCCCCTCCTCCTCCTCCTCCTCAAATCCAGACCCTCAGTGTGTGGTCTTCAAAGTGTGGTTCAGGGACCCCTGAAGGTCACTACAGGGGCTCCAAACCTTCACTATTAATATACTTTGACATGGAAGAAAACTGGTCACTATTCAAGTTATAATGTATCAGGAGCATTTAATAAAATAAATAAAAATACTATTCAGTATTTGATATCATGTCCAGTAGTCTTCCAATTAATTCATTTATTTAACTAAATATACATATTTTGTTCATAACACATGTATTCACGATGAGATTTAACTTACTTAGCTATTTCATTTCATTTCAAAATTTATTTCAAACATGTAAAATAAAAAAAATAAAATAAAAATAAAAAAGAGAATGATCATACAAAGAAGTGGACAGCCAGAAATAATAATATTAATAATAATAATAATAATAATAAAAAGTAATAGTTATATACATGAAGAGCATAAGAAAAAGAAATTGTCAAACACTTGATGCCTTGGTTTACATGTTTGAAAATAAATATGATACGATACGATATGATACAACTTTATTGTCAGTTTGCACTGAAATTCATTTTGCATCCATATCCAATATCATAAAATTATTTTTTGTCAAGGGGCTTTTGTGATCAAATTTTATTTATTTATTGGTTTAAAGAAGCACATTGGAAATTATTATCAAAAAATGACATAACCTAACAAATTATTAATTGAAAAATTTAGAATACATAAACATTTAAATACATAAAATAAAATATAAACTGAATTATTATTATTTTTCATTATTTCAGTTCATTTTTAAACAATACTTTTTGTTATGATATGCATTGGAAATTATAAACAAAGAAAATTACATAATCTAAAACAAAATATTAATTGATTAATATTATATTAATAATAAATTAATATTCAAATATTTTAAATAAAATATAAAAATAGAAATTAGCACATATTTAAGGGAATTTGGGGAAATTTCATGGTGATATCTATTAGTTACATGTTTTTAGCCTATTCTCCCAGTAAGATTTATCTTATCTTTATAATTTATCTATCCACATGTTTCCCTGTAAGGCCCTCAGGTTGTTCTTAAGAATTAATAAGCATTTTGGGAATTCATGCAATATGTTACACCTAATAATGTTAAACCACAAGATGGAGCCAGAGCACACGTGTCCCATGCAACTAGCTGCTCAATCCAACATCTCATTTAACCTCCTGTTATATTTAAAGAATCATCTTCCTGTCTTACTCTCCAAACAACGTTGTGATCCACACAAACAGACACACATAATGGAAAAAAAGGCAGTTTATTGCAACATAAAACAAACAGAAATAACCCAATGTATACGTGTAGAAAGAACATACTGCTGTATTGGATAAAAATCAGATAAATGAACGTATGTGGTAGATTAAGATTTGATAGATTCAATAAATAGCTGCACAGATTTAAAACAGTGTTTGAAGCAGGAATGATATGCACGTTCAGGGGTGGCAGACCCCAGATACAATTCAGTCACGCCCATAAAACATACGTCTCAGTGCTACGTCACTGTGAGGACAGTCTTTATATGGATAATCTGCATCTCTTAAAATGATCTCTCTTTGCAAGTGGCTGCATCCAAAGAGCTGCAAGTGCTGTTTTGGTTACATTTGGACAAGAAAGTTGAAGCACAAACACACAGATGATGCCATGGGGGAAGAATACTGATCAAATAAGGAGCAAGATGGGAAAACTATTTGAGGAAATCAAGGTCTGACGGGAGTTTGCGGAGGATTTCACAGATAGTACAAAGTGGTTGTGAGAGAAGAGTCGAGCAGATAAGGCGAGGAGCAGGGAAAGAACCAAAAGAGATGGATCCTTTCAGCTTCAAGATGACGTCACTCTCATGTGTACAAAAATCCAGAGATGGTGTCACGACTTCTCGTGGAGCTGTTGATGGTCTTGGTGGATTGTGGGAGCAGGGGTTTTGGTCGGGTTTGTGGTCAACGCAGCATCACCAGGCAGGCAGACAGGCTGGGGGTTAAATCTCTGTTGGTCTGGAGCTCCTAGCTGGGAGTGAGCGCAGGGCTGGGGTCAGTGCTGATGTTGACCAAACACTCACTGGACTTGAGGCTGGCCAGAGACCTGGAGCTCGGTAAAGAGGCCAGAGAGCCACACAGACCCAGCATGGAGGGAGTGTTGTCCTTTCCTACAGGGGACAAAACAAGAGGAGAAACACAATAAAACTGAGCGTCTGATCGTGCATACTTCAAGCTGCCCACGTGAAACACCATAAGCAGCCATCAAGCCTGCCTTTGTATCAGTATGTATGTACATGTGCAGGGGTGGCTGCCTCTGAGAGGCTTTTATGCAACAGAGAGAAGTGTGCAAATATTCCTACTCAAGCAGAAATGTTATAACTTTACTACTGTGTTTTCTAGTCTGGAGAACTTCAAGTAAAATGTAGCTGCTTCAAGATGTACTCAGTTGCTTAGGAATATTGCAAAAAAGCCGACAAAAAGATTTGTCACAAGCTTTTAGTTATGTTTAGTATGTGGTTAACGGGTAAAACTTTTATTTTAGAATCAGAATTATTATTGTTATTATTCCCTATTAATAATAATAATACCTTCTTTTTATTGTCATACCTTATCTTATGTTCT
The DNA here is from genome assembly GCA_916701655.1 of Sebastiscus albofasciatus. Lineage (NCBI taxonomy): Eukaryota > Metazoa > Chordata > Actinopteri > Perciformes > Sebastidae > Sebastiscus > Sebastiscus albofasciatus. Next base: position 31,288 of record CAKAOI010048333.1, on the reverse strand, counting down.
TATTTTATACGTCCATGTCTGTCATATGAAATGTGCTTTATATAAATAAAACTTGATTGATTTATTGATATTGCATGAAATGACTGAAGTGCACCAAAAAACACAACAGAATAACAGTACACTACAAATCACTGCAGGTTTAAATGTTGCAGTGAATAGGTTGAGGCGAATGTAGTAGCAGTGACAAGTGTTTCTACCTCCTGAAGTCCAGGCAGCGTCTCCGTTCTGTCTCCCATCAGCCCTCTGGGAGTCAGAGTTCAGACTGACTTCAGCAGAAAGTTGCTCCAAACTGTGGAAACTCCTCCTGGATGGACAAAAACATCATCAAAGCATAATAAATATCTGAAGTTCTGGACATTAATTGCATCTATAAGAGTCTGCTAACTTGTGCTATGTTTGTTATTTACCAATAGGGATCACACATATTTATATATGTAACATACTGTTCATGTTAGTTTACCTGCGGAAAAGTTTGACATCACCCAGGTTGTTTGTGATAGTGGACCACTGGTTGACCAGCGGGATGGAGAGATCTTTAGCCAGATGGGAGGAATCACACGGCATGAGGGCAGAGCTGCATGAAGCACACAGTACAAATAACAAAATTGAGAAGTGATACATTTAGCAAACAAATAGGTTGGCTTAACAACATCAAGGATGGAACCTTCAGGTATGTTTTTTACTGCATCTCAATGCACTTGAAACCAGATGTGTCAAAGTAAAACAGGTGTTGCTTCTCAATGAGTATTGCATCATTTCTTTTCATCTTCTACGGAGAAACCTGCTGAATGTGCACATACTGTATAATGCTGGGAAGCTAATGTGTGTTTGTGAGAGAAGGGACAAATAAAATAGATTATATAAATGTGATCCATAGTTTGTGTGCGGTTTCTCACAGTTGTGCCTGCAGCTCCAGCACGACGGCCTCCAGCTCCTTCTTCTCCTGCTGGCTCTGGACCGTCAGCTCCTCCACCTTGGATCTCAGGCGCTTGTTCTCCGTCTCCACGTTCTTCAGCTGTGATTCCCGCAGACGCACCAGCTCCTCCAGGTAACCCTGCAACATGACAGTAAGGTGATTTGTGTATGCAGAAGCCTATAATGAAAAAGAAGAAGAAAAACAGCTGTAACTTGGTTTTAGCAGCTGTTGTGCGTCACCTTCTGGGCGTAGACGATCTTAAATCTCTGCTCCATCTTGCGACACTTGTTGCTCCAGCTCTCCTCGTCGGTCACCAGAGGGATGTAGGGATGCTCGGGGACACTCTCCTCGCTGTTACTGCTGTCCACGCTGCGACGGTCATCCTCGTCACTCAGGTAGTCGTAGCTGCACAGCGGAGAGGCGACAATGTTGCAGCGTCGCACATTCACACAAATGTGATGCTAAAACTGGAGTGACGGGATTAGTCTCACCTCTGAGTGAACTTCAGGTAGGGCGTGAAGTCAATCACAGCGGAGGATTTCCCATCCAGAGTCTCCCCCTTCAAGCAAAAACTACAGAGACAAAAAACGAATTGAAAAAACTGATATTTACAGTATGTCACAAACCGGAAAAATATCAATGTATTGAAATGCAATATGGAAGCCACATATGCAAAAATGTTTGGACTTATATGTATATAATGCATGCACTATTCTATATGTAATGGCCCCTTTTACACTGTACATGTGTCAAACCTACATTCACTTACATAATTGATACGGAAATATATTAAACATGAGAAAGTACATATACATCTTATCACACTGTATTATTCATGTATACATACTACCTACTTATACTAACAGGAGGAGTTGGGACCCCAAATGAGGTCGCAAGATTTCTAAGACAGATACATTGATATTTATTTGATATATTTTTTATTAAAAAAGTAATAAAAATAGGTTTGTAATACCGAAATATTTCAGAATAATCAGTTAAATTGTACTCCTAAAATAGAATATGCTATACTCAAATTCATATTCCAACATTTGGTTTTGTTGACTACGGTTTTGAAGCCTCAACATTTTGGCCGTCGCCATCTTGTTTTTTTGCAACCAGAAGTGATACAAGACGGTGGAGCTAAGTACAACCGAATGCTGAATAAGACATTTTTAGGCGACCAAAATGTTCTAATTAACTTTCACAAACAGAAAATCCACTGTGAAAGGGGTAAAGTTGTCAAAAATACGGACAACATCCAGACTGGACAACGCCGTGGTAGCGACCTGTCAATCACAAGGTAGCCACGCCCTAAAGCATCCCCTGCTTTATGGTCTATTTGACTCTAAATGGGACCATAATTTACTAAATGAACATCATGCTGTATTGAAGAAGACTTGAAACTAGCGATTGAGACCATAAACTCATGTTTACAATGTTTACTGAGGTAATAAATCAAGTGAGAAGTAGGCTCATTTTCTCATAGACTTCTATACAATCAGACTTCTTTTTGCAACCAGAGGAGTCGCCCCCTGCTGGCTGTTAGAAAGATGCAAGTTTAAGGCACTTCTGCACAGATGTTCCCCACTGGTAACAGGCCAAAAAAGGTTAGTAGTCTAACCCAACTTAGGATACTTAAAACAGCTTATAAACATATACCATCGTGTTGATTTAAAAAAATATGTACATTTAATGTACATTTAAACACTCTGTATATGAGAGTCTGCAGTGCATGTCGTCACCTGAAGTCAATGGCACTCAGTCCAATCAGCATGCCAGTCAGGACTTGGGCTTCCTCTCTCAGCATAATGGCTCCATCATCATAGAACCTCCTGTCAGGTGAAGAGGTTGTTATCATCTCTGAACTTTCAGATATAATACAAATACAACTGTGATTCTACCTGCATTTTATGATATATTTGATGTTAAAGATCTGTAGCAGGCGTGCACTTTCCTCTGGTGCAAAGAAAGTGATGTAGTCTACTTTGAGTGCTTAGAGTGAGTGAATCAAACTAAGAAATTAGTTTGACTGTCCACTTTAAATCATGAGTCTGACCTGGTTGTTCTTGTGTCCCTCAGAGCAGTGGACACATATTCAGACAGACGTTTCTCCATCAGCGCCACTCGAATCCATGCACGCCCCTGTAGGACAACGTAAGAAGTGAGTAGGAACAGAGGGCTTTCTTTTCTGTGCTCTCAAGCAATATCCCACACACACACAATTCTGCATACAAACATCCTTGCCTTTGCTCGTGATGTGCTGATGTTCTCTATGTTTTCGATGCTGGCGATGCAGTTGTTCTGCACCTTGCTGCACGCCAGCCGGATGTATTCCCAGAAACTGCGCTGTCCATCTGAGCTGAACCAGCTTCCTGAACCTGGTCCAAGATTAAAACACTGCAATGGATCGCTTCAGACAACGACCCACACTGCAAGCATGCAATCACGGCAACAGTGCAGCTAACTGTATAATCATGCATGTTTTTTGTTTCTATGGTTAATGTTTACAGTATAACCTATGCTGTAGATTCCTATACCAGTTTTATATTAAGTTATTACTGCCTCACACTCAAAGTCATATTAACTGATGTGTCCATCTTTTCCTGTGATGTATGTTACCTGCAGTGTTACCTTTGAAGCGGTGGCTGAGGATGTGCTCCAAAATGGCGGCAAAGTTAATAAACTCCTCGGATGAGTCATCTATGGGCTCTGCTGTGTACTTTTCTAGGAGAGTCTTTACAGAGAATCTGAAATAGAAGCACACATGGAGAGAGATGAATTAGAAAAACACAAGACAGTAATGGACAAACAATCTGGTTGTGTGCTGCACAAGCCGCTGAAATGCAGCCGTGTACTGTACCCAGGCAGACAAATGTACTACTGTATTTGAACCCTGCAACAATAGCGGGGAGGAGGTTTCTTTTTTCTTCTTTTTTTTCGGACCAACGCCATCTGAGGTCACCCCCAATTGTCTTGTGTACTGCACAATGTACCCCTTCAGTGCTTTGGCAGTGTTATCATGACAACAATACAATTAACCCCCTGTCCTTTCAGCCTTTGTGCATGCTGTGATTCCAGGTCCCTTTGGGTCTCGTCTCTCTGAGGGACCGGCATCAAAGAATGATCAAATAATTCCCTCCCCCTCATCTATACATGGTGGTCTGATCTATTTAGGGCAGCCGCATCCGCAGCTTTAGTTTGGCTTTTGACCCCGCTGCACCACACGTATGCAGCTCGGAGGTTAGGAGCCGGCATCCAGGCACGGGCTCAGGCTGACCGCCTCCGCTATCGATGGGCAACACGAGCATCACCGAGGGCAAGACTGCCCTGGCAGTGGGAAAAACCTCCATAGCCAGGGGAAAGACTACCGTAGCCATGGGCAACTCCTCCATCTTCAGGGGAGTGACCACCACCTCCATGGGAGATTCCACCATCGAAAGGCAGAAGACGACGGTGGCTCTGGGACGGGCCAGCTTCAGCCGGGGAACCACAACCACCTCCTTGCGCAAAGCCTTGACGGCCAAGCGCAGGACCACCTAGATGGAAAGGACCCCTGAAGCCAGGGCTAAGACACCCAAAGCAGCCAAGCAGTCCAAAAAAGACTCTAACAATGAGTGGAAAACCACATTCGCATCAAGCAAGACCTCCTTCACCAAAGGCAGGGTTTCGTTCCTGAGGACTAAGTACGCCATCTCCTGGGGCAAATCCTCCATCTTCTGGAGCAGAACCACCGTAACTTTGGGAAACACCAACATAGCGGTGGGCAAAACCTCGGTTACACGAGGGGAGACCACGAGCTCTCTCACCACTCTGACCTTCACCCATGGGACCAAGTCTGTGTCTGTGATCAAAACCACCCTCATCAGGGGCACAGAAACGCACAGCAACATCTACTGGGATTTTCACACTATTCCTGCTGCACACACTTAAACATCCAAGGATATTTCTATCTGGTCAGTGTTAGCAGGTCAGTAGTATTAAGAGAGTCAATAAAAGCTGCTATGTTTGTGATCAATGTGGCGTTACATCATCTGTCACCTGTTTGCACAAGGTGCATTCCCAAAGTAAGAAAGTGCTAAGTGAGTCGCACATCTAATGGGTTTGCGATCACTAGTGAGATTTTCCGAAGCCGTGCTGAGCGTGTTATGCAAATGTGACGGCGATGAGATGATGGTGTGTCTACTTGGCAGGGAGGGAACGTGTGAAACAGCCATGTGGGATGTATGTGCAGACACAAGAGAGTGTGTGTGTTTTTCATCAGCACTGTTCTCTGTTTATTGTGCATCACCAACACATCTACATCTTTGGTACAAATGTGGTATTTTTGTGCATGCATGTGGTTGATTGCCTGCATTTCCATAACTATGCTACCATATTTCCACCGGAAAACACAGTTTTGAACTGAAGCTGGTTGATGTAACAATGCTTATAAAAGTAACATGTCTAAACACTGCTTGGCGTGATTGTTTTGTAAGTTTTTGTGAGATATTCTACAATCTAAACAACATAAATGGTAGAAATTAGAGACTCAAATGAGTAGCAGAGTTCAGCAAGGACACAAGTGGGTAGTAGACACCAATTAGAGGGGCCACACCCATGTTTCAAATGGAGGGACACAAATGCAGGAGAGGTGCAATCAAAGCCTCAACATGTGGAGAACATGAACATATTCATCCTTTCTCTTATCAAATGTCACACTTACTTCCACATATGTTACATACAGGCGTATACAGAGGCTATGTCTTACAATCAGAGGCTATAGGGAACAATGGCTCAGAAGAAAGTGATGTCACCGCAGATTGCCCCCTTTGCAACAATGTGTCCTTCAACCGTCCGGTGTCGTCGTGGAGATGGGACAATCGCTCCACTGTCCCCGTCCCCCCAGATAGGCTGTGGCCACCTACGGCTGCCTCTGTCCATTCAGAGGGACACATGGGTGGTATGTGGCCTTCCAGAGCCCACGTCGATCATCTCAACGAAAGCATTATGCGACACGGGGGTCGCGCTATCCACGCTTAGCATTCTGGTCTGCTCTGGATTGCGACAGATGTTACTATCACCCCCGAGGGGCAGAGCGGGACGTGCTGCATGAGTGTGCGATGCTTTGCGTCGAGTGAGCCCCGAACCCCGTCGTCGAATCTGGGTCAGGAAGACGAGTCTCTCCTCAATGGGCAACACCAGCTTTACCGAGGGGAAGACGGCCTTAACTTTGGGCAACACCACCATAAAGAGGGGGAAGTCCAAGCTTGCCATGGGTGGCTCCTCCATCACCAGGGGCAAGAAAACGACATCGCTGGGCTCCTCCACCATCACCAGCGGGAAGACCAAGATCGCCCTGGGGGGCGCCTCCTTCAGCAGGGGCTCCACCACCACCTCGTTTCGGAAAGCCATCTTCCCCAAACGCAAGACGCTCTAGATGATGAGAGGGGACCTCATCGCGGGGTGGCACAAAATGTCACAAGAAAGAAGACGAACGAAGCACCACCACAGAGAACATTTGGACACCACTTCAGCATCTGCACAGGGTCTGTTCCAACCGAGAGCCAAAACTGGATTAGATTTACTTTTGGACTTTTGACTTTTTTTTGGTCATGCCGGATTTATCAAGGAAACAGGTCAGTGGCATCTAAACTCTGTCTCATAATGGTATCTGCAGAAACCAAGTAGGTCAGTCAGGTTTCAATGTATAACAGAGCTCCAGGATGGCATAAATGGCCAATAAGTTCATTTAACCTTCTCAAAGAGATCTGACCTTTTGCATGACTTTGTCTCAAGGAAGTTTAAGAGTTTTGTTAGATATGATTTTGTAGAGAACTGTACTATTCTGTCTAAAACTTAAGATGAAGAGTGGGTAGTGAAGCATATGGTCAAATCTGGACAGAAACATTTATGAAATCAAGCATCATGCAGAGCGCTGAGCCCTTGGAAAACCCAGTGTTTCCCAGGGCCCAGTATGGGAACCACTGATTAATGGCTGCCCATTTGTTGATGTAATAGCATTTTAAAATCATAACAGAAGAAAGTACAACTGTTGTGAAAAAGGGCTTCTCTGACCCGATAATGTGGCGGCGTTATCTCAAGGGGAACATTACGGCAGATTATTTTAAATTAACTGACGTCCTTTGATCTGAAGGGGAATTGCTGGCGTGCCTCAAATGCAAATGGATAGAGTGGAATATCAAAATGCTCTTGGTACGATTTGACACTGAAAAACAACTGCGGGGCCCTTTGACAAGCTTCTTTTGTGCCCCCTCTCGCTCAGGCTGGATTGCTGCCAAGCCCACTCTCAGCTCTCTTTAAATGCCCTCTTGTTCTCCTTTCTCACCCCTCTACTGTACTTACACAAGCGCATTTGATCCGCAGCACCACCTAGGATAACCAAAACTACATTTATCAGCAGTGACAAAAGCCTAACTCTCTTAGCTTTCTTTTTTTTCCCCTGACTCCTATCTCTCTCTCTCTTCCTCTTTCTGTCTAGTCTTGGCATAACCAGCAGGATCAGATGACACAGGCAGACTCTTCACTGGCCGCAGCATTGTGTAACCACCAGCCAGTGCTGTTGTTTATCATCCTGGACTGTCGGGGGAGACGTCCTGGCCTGTACTGGATCTGCACAAAGATAAAGTGCTTCGACATATATTAAGAAAAGAATGATAATTTGGGTCAAATCTGAATAGGTTATAAAAAATGCAACTGCAGCAGGGTGTGTCTCTCTCTCGCTCTCACCGGCCCCATCTGTGAATAAGCGTCCAGGCAAAGTGTTTCATGGTCAGAGGAGGTGTAGAGGGATTAGCGTGCAAAGTGGACAGTGAGGGTGTTGGGTTGAGAAGCATGGAGAGTGTAAAGCAGATGTTTGAATCTGACAGGGGGGTAAAATAGCAGGTTGATCCGCAGATGAGAGACGCCCAAATGTTGATGGTAAAAAATAGCTTCAAAAATTAGGGAAAATGCAAAAGAAGGCTGCACAGAAACTGAACTAGCAAACAATGATATTCCAGATGTGCAAAGATTTGTTCCTATTACACCTTAAAAATGGAGCTGAGAGGTGGAAAGAGGCACCCTTTACTATTCAGAATATTAAAAAGGACAACCCACGTGCAGAAGCATGTCCACGAGATATGAGTACGTGGTCGTGTTTACTACAGCGCAGGACATTTTATTCTCTCCTCTCGAGCCACGCCCCGGAAGAGCTCAAACCGAGATGCACCACATCGCAGCCCTCCGTGCTTTCACTCCCCGCTCCTTTTGTTTACAGGAAGCAGCTGTAGGGATAGCACCTCACATCAGACCTGTCAAGTCTCACTCATCTTATCTATGTTTTCTTAGGTTCACCGTGTCCACGGCAACACTGTTCCTCCAAGACGACGGCATGAGAGCTCTCTTAGCCAGACTAAAGCAACAAAACAGTCCATTTTAAAACATTACAGTACAGCATGTTGCCTGTAAACAAATTGTAACAGCATTTTGGTTCGGATAAACAAACTGGACTTCCCACTGACTGCAGAAAGCCTCGGCCCTGACATGTTAAAATAAAACCTGTTGCTAGTGGCAACAGCACAGAGATGCAGTAGATCACGATGACACTGCTGTCACTGTGGACATGATAAATATCACCAAGTCTCTTCAAAGCCATTAAGACAAAGCACCTTTGGATTTTCTGATGCTGTCGGGTAAAAAAACACTGCAGCTAAAATCATCACGGTCATTTCAATGTATTACTCTCAGTCTGAAGGCTGATACAAGCCTCTGCAGGAGGACATTTTTACAAGTTTTGGATTTGGATAAACTCAAAAATAGCTGAAGATTCTTCTTATTTCCCATTTCGAAGTTGCAAATTTTTCACCTGACTGCAGCAGTCTCTTTTATTGTTTTTCTCTGCCATTATTATCTTTATCGTAACACCTATAAGTCCCTGACACTTGCAGAAACTGTTCCCTGTGGCGGTGCAAATGTTTGATCAGGTTTATTATACACAAATGTCTATTGCTGTACATATGTGTTTCTAATTCTAATGGGCTCCTTCTGATAAGTATGACACTGTAAACACAAGGCACCGAAACATTGTGCCTGGTACTGGTGACCCACATTATGCCACATCATGTGAGTACACGTTAAAAAAAAGAACCGTGATGACAGTTTGTCTCTGTTATGACCACCCCAGTGACAACCCCAAACCAGAACAGAAACATCCCCCTTCTCTGAAGTCCCACAAAAAGACATAAGGTCTTGTTGGGAGTGTTAATCTCTGTGTGTGTTGATTGTATTTTAAACGTGTATGATGTGACAGTGAGGGAAAAGGGGTCAGGCTTTAAATATACACATACACAGGGGGGAAATAAAGGCTTGGCCTGGTGTACTAATCTAGAACTAACGTCAGCTTAGTTACTGTAGCCAGGCAGCAGTTCACGCTGTGGAAGTAGCTGTGTCTCAGCAGCACGACAGCCTGGATCCTGTATCTTGCACCAACACGACGCCCAGCCTCTGCTTATTCAGGATCACTCTCCAATGAGACTGTGCGAACACACACAACAGCGTTTGACTACTTGAATCAACTCTGACCAAGAATGGCATCAAGAAGAAAAACATTTTTAAAAAGGTCAGAAACATCCTGAATCTGACAGCGACACAGACGCGCCTGGAAGGAGTCGCCCTCCAACTGAACCTAATCAATGTCATGTTCATTAGAGAATGGAAAGAAACTGTGTAGCAAGCATTACTGACGGAAAGCTGTTTGTGATTTATTTATGTCTCGTCCTGTGTGTTTGTCATTAAAATGCTTAAATGATTAAATTGGTCTTAGCACGGTCAGGCCGACCTGAAAACAACAGTGTTTTTGTTCCCTCGCTAATCTTTCTCTGCGTGTTGTTGTGAGTCCCTCGTGAGAACTTTTCTTTCTTTGCAGGCATGCTCTGTGTGACGTTGTGTGTTTTGCTTCACTGTACGTGTCACTAAAAGGCAGACAGGACCTTGGATAGAAAGGTACTGGAATAAAAATGCTTGATTGTGTGTCTATTTGAGAGTCTGGACTTTGTCTTTTTTTATTTTATTTTTTTTTTTAGAGGGGTTTATTTAATTTTAAACACATTCATTGTGAATAATGCAAAATATTATGGAGTTATAGGAGTGCCATAAAAAATAATAAATCTGTAAAACAATAAGAAAATAAATGTGTGTATAAAGAGGATTACATAAAAGAATACATAAGTAAATAAATACATATGGAAATATAAAGACAAATAACAAAATATATAATAAAATTATAAAAAATTTAATTTATTTTCACATTGATTTCTTCATATATTTCTGTATATATTAAATATATTTTTACTTTTTGCATATACAAAAAATATTAATTTATTTTTATAAAAAAATTTATTTGTATCCCTTTACTTTTCCTCATTCTTTTCCCTATTGTTTTTCTATTCCTTAAATTTTAAATAAAAAAGAGTAATTTATATGCAATAATAAATAATATATATTTTTTAAAAATATATAAATAAATATATACAGAAATAAATGAACAAATACATGTGAAAATAAAAAAATGCTTATAATTATTCTTTTATATTTTATTGACTATTCAATTTGCAATTCAAGACCAACAGCAATGCTATAATAAATTTTATGAGAGCACTATAAAAGTATCAAAGTAAAGCTGTAAATGTCCCTGGTGATATCACAGAATATAAAAATACTGTAAAGCAGGATAAGGTCACTATAAAATAGCTCAATCAGCTTTTGGACTATTTCAAGATGTATGAAGATAAATATGTTTCAGTATTTTTCTTTTTTTCTTTTATAGACTAAACAGTGTATCAATTAAACAAGAAAATAATCAGCAGATTAATTCATAATGAAAATAATTGTTAGTTGCAATCCCGATATCAAAGACACATTTTAAGCCAGATTTGAAGTATTTTAGCAATATGAATTTAAGAGATTACTATGTACAACACTGAGACAATAATAATGAATATGTATTTTCTGGAGTAGCATTCATGACTGCGGTTTATTTGCAGTTCAATAACTATAATAATCTTGCAGATAATATCAAAGGGAAAACATAACAGCTCAGTATCCTCATTAAGAATACTATTATTACTTCAAGAGTGATAATCAACGCATTCAATAAATAAATAGTCTCTAGGAAATAACCACATGGTAAAGCCTATTTTTGTATACTCCTATGTTAATTAAATATTTCACAAATGAAAAGTACAGAGTATTTTGTCATTTTAAGAACTTGAGTGCAAAATAAACATAACAGTTTAAAGTGAAATTATAGAGAAAAAATAAATAAATAAAGGCCTAGCCTATAGCACGATAAAAACGATATAGAAAAATATAGACATTTTTATATCTTTATGACGATATATATCGTCATATTGCCCAGCCCTATTATGTATAAATTGCCCGTTGAGGAACATTATTGGACTAAAACACCATAACACAGGACAAGGTCATCACATATATAATATTATTGAGTCCCTCAGAGATGGTTTAGTCCCAAAAAGAATATTTATAAAAATACTAGAAATAGATTTATAGGCTATTTAGATCAGGGGTTTCCTACCTGGGGGGTCACAAATAAAATCTGATGGTCACAAGATAATTAAAAGGGATAAGAAAGAAAAACATCTTACACAAAAATAGTCAGATTTTTCTCTAAATGTGTGTTTTTTTTCTTGTGAAGTCCTGGATACATCCACATCCTCTGGGCCAAACTACACACAAATCATGTCCACAAGGCCTCAACCTGCCATTTTTACATTTAAAGGAGGTCGCAAGACAAAAAGTTTGGAAACTACTGATTTAGATCATACAAAGATACACAACAGATGACTTATAATGTCAATTATGTGCATAAAAAGGAAGCCACTGTGAAGGAAGCCTCGTTACTCGCTGAGTAACATTTGAAATCCAAGAGATGTAATTTATGAGCAACTGGACATCTCATCAGGTGAGTTCTGTGGTGCACATGAGTTTACAGCCCTTAACCTCTCTGAACGCTGCAAAGGACAGTGATTTATGAGACTGCACATCACAGTCCATAAGCACTCAGTGTACTGTGCAAGCTGAGGGACACTGATGGGGGGGAGGAGTCCTTGCATTGCCCTTGTCCCATTCAAGGCACTCAACCTCACTGTGATGGAGGTTGAAACCTGCTGCTGGCTGTTGTATTTCCTATCAGCTCTATTATAGACAACATTATAGCACACTAGTCTCATTTTTTTTTAAATCCTTTTGAAGCTATCAGTATAAACAAGGAATCGAGCAGGTGTCTCAACCTGTTAAAAATTAAAGAGCTTTTTCCTCTGAGAGATCCTGCAGAAATGTCACACCAAAGGTATTTTGGAAGAGTGTTGCAGGAAAGTAATGCAATTAAGGGAATATTATCAGAGGTGAAGGTGAAAATGCACCTGCTGCCTCCCCATCATCCCTAGCATTTCTATAAATATGTCATTTTTTCTGCATTATGTTCCATATATTGTGCTGGCTGTTTCACCCCAGGGATAAATAAGCATCTTCCATTGTGGTCAGATTATTAAATGTATGAACTGAGCCAGCATGCATGGATTGGCTACATGCAGATAAAGCTGTAAATCGACGGTGTCGTGATGTTATACCTGCAAACCGTGATGAGGTTTTTTCGCTCCACACCGACGCTCCGAGCAGACGCCTTTTTCGATGTCAGACCCATAGCCATTGCTGTGTGCATGCAGCCCGACTCCATCCAGCGGCGGCCCCGGGGCCTCTTCGGGATCCGTGCCCAGGCCAGGACCCTCCCTCGGCGGGCCCTGTGTCCTACAAACACCCGCTGTCCTCTGCGGGGAGCCACAGGATGCTGCTGCTGCTGCTGGAGGAGGAGGAGGATGAGGAGGAGGACAGGAGAGGTCAAGTTAGAGGTGATTACATACACAAGTTCCGGTTAGAACTTTTCGAAATAAAATCACTATCACTTATTTGCGTTTTACTGTATTGATAGTCGAATATTAATACTTTTATTTCCTCCTTTATTTCCGGTTTTATTCAGGGTACGTCATGCACATGGCACAGCTGAGAGAAATGATGCCTTCACATACTTTTTGTATACTCGTACAAAATAGCTTTCAAGATGTACGACTCAAAAACATCATCAAATCTTTCATCAAAATCTTTTCGTTTGGAAACCTAATTTTTTTGTAATTTTATTGTTTTTTAAACAAATCAAATAACTCCTATATGCAAATAATATTAATATAAAATTAAAAATAAATAAATACATTTAACATATATATCTACAAAATCATAACATCAAATACATAGTCTGACATTAATCTGCATCATGGTCTAATCTAATATAAAGAGTGTGTGTATGTTGTGTATGCGACTATTGTGTGATGGTGTATGCTTTACATGAAGAAGAAGAAGAAAAATTATGAATAGAATAGAATAGAAAGCTTTATTGTCATCGTATTAAATACAACGAGATTCACAGTTGCCACTTCTGGTCAGTGCTTTAAAACAAATACTTCACAAGACTAAACGAGGCAGATAAACACATGTAACAACAGGTAAAACACACAGTTATAAAGCAAATAAAACAGGTAAAGTAGATGTAATAAATAAATATAAACAGAAGTGTTACACTAGAAGTATAAAATATAAAAATAGATGTAATGTAAACAGAGGTAATTGCACTTGTAAAATAGGTAGGGTAGATGTAATAAATAAAATGTAAACAACGGTAGTTGCACTTGTAAAATAGGTAGGGTAGATGTCATAAATAAAATGTAAACAGAGATAGTTGCACTTGTAAAATAGGTAGGGTAGATGTAATAAATAAAATGTAAACAGAGGTAATTGCACTTGTAAAATAGGTAAGGCAACTACCTTTGTTTACATTGTATTTATTAAATCTTGTAAAATAGGTAGGGTAGATGTAATAAATAAAATGTAAACAGAGCTAGTTGCACTTGTAAAATAGGTAGGGTAGATGTAATAAAATGTAAACAGAGGTAATTGCACTTGTAAAATAGGTAGGGTAGATGTAATAAATAAAATGTAAACAGAGGTAGTTGCACTTGTAAAATAGGTAGGGTAGATGTAATAAATAAAATGTAAACAGAGGTAGTTGCACTTGTAAAATAGGTAGGGTAAATGTAATAAATAAAATGTAAACAAAGGAAGTTGCACTTGTAAAATAGGTAAGGCAACTACCTTTGTTTACATTGTATTTATTAAATCTTGTAAAATAGGTAGGGTAGATGTAATAAATAAAATGTAAACAAAGGTAGTTGACCTTGAGGTGTATATTGCATCAAGGATATAGTATGGCCAGTAGTGATTCCCCCATTGAACCAGCAGGAGGCCTCTAACTAAAGCCTCCCAGACAGCAGGGGGCGCTGTGTGATGTCGGTTATTTATCCAGCAGTTGAAGGAAGATGGCGGAGTCTGAAGAGCCTAAAGCTGGTCCTTGTACTTTCCTCTTCAAAAAATCTACCAAGAAATTCTCCGGACGAAAGAGAAAAGCCAGCGACAGCGACAAAGGTAGAGATTCATCATGTAGCTCATGTTTCCTTGTGTTTTTCAGGATGAGAATGATGGTAACAGTTAATTAAAGCTGTAGCTTCTTCCACGGTCCAGAAAAACGTCACAACTAACGTTAGCTCAACTGGCCAAGTGTTTGTGTGTTTTTGTATTCCTGTCTTTAATTAAAATAAACAATGATATTTACCTGATAAAGAGCCAAACGAGCCTAAAGATGAGAGCCTCTCTGTGAACCGTTGTCTTGTTGTTGTGTTGTTTCGTCACTGTTAAACAGTTCCCTTATTTGTGCTGCGTTCAAGCTCCCTCGGAATTCAGAAGTGCATAACATTTTTGCGCAGCCTGCATTTTGTGGCTTGACAGCTTAATAATAAATAAAGCAGCAGTGGTGGAAGAAGTAGCCTATTCAAGTAGTCATTGTGCAGTAAAATGTTCCCTGTCAGTGTTTCACTATTACATAAAATGTTTTGGGATTAATATTACTGCTGCATTAATGTGTGTGTTAAATTATTTTATTGGGTTTTCTTATTTTCACAAACAACAATAATAATAATAAAACAACAACAAACAAACAAACACTGGTACAGCTCAGATACTTGCTTTTACCATTTATGGAGAACAGCACTCTGACTTCAAGACAAGATGCAAAAAATAAGTTTAACTCATTTATTTATTTTTCCCCAGATGACAACAGTGATGAGGACCAGAGCTCTGTGGTCAGAAAAGGAAAGAAAGACACTCGAGTCAACCCCATGATTCAAAGGGTACCATACTAATAACAATATTTTAAAATCCATTTTGAGTTTGTTAGTGAGGTATTCCTGACTGGTCTTGTCTCTGTTCAGTCAAAGAAGGTGGAGAAAGATGAAGCATCTTCCAGTGAAAGTGAAGGAGAGAAAGAGGAGAAGAAGATCACTGTCGCCTACAAGTCCACACGGTCAGCAGTGAGTTGAGACTTTTCTTTCTTATTGCATTTTAGTGCAGTGGTTTAAATCCCCCTCTGTTGTGAAGCCACGATCTCTTGGCTTGATGGAGGTATTGTAGAAATCTTTCTCACTCTTTGATATTCTCTCACGCTTGCTTCAAAAAAGAAACCAGAGGGACCCGAGGACATGGGTGCAACTGCTACGTATGAGATGGACACTGAGAAAGACAACGACGCTCAGGCGATCTTTGAGAGGAGTCAGAAAATCCAAGAGGTAAGACATGATGTTATTCTTCATGGCACATTTTTCCAAAAAGCTCCAATTTCATTTAATGTTTCTTTGTACATTTTGACATTTTGTTTTAGTTAAAGGTGCTATTGATAACATTCAGCCACTAGATGTCACACCTTGTTAGAAGTGGGAACCAAACATCAGATATCTTCCACAGAGATAAACAAAACAATCATTTTGGTCCCGCCAAAAATTTTAAATGATTAATTCACAATCATAATAATTTGGTTTTAGGAAAAGTGATGCACCTTTCTAAAAGCTCTGTGGATGTATTATTTTTCAAAAGTGATTCGTCTACATACAAATGTTATTGATAAGACCTTTAAATGCTTAAATCATTTTGAGGATCTCTACTGATTGGATGATCCCTTTTTTCCCCTTCAACAGGAGCTGACGGGTAAAGAGGACGATAAAATCTACCGCGGCATCAACAACTACCAGAAATTCATCAAGCCCAAAGACACCACCATGGGCAATGCCTCCTCTGGCATGGTCAGGTGAGTACTAAGGCGAGACATATTCATCACATGCTTTCATAAGACACTCTTCATCTTTGAATGCTAATACATAATCAATTAGTTTTGATCATGGACGTATGAAAAGACCTCGATACCTTGCCGCCGCTCAGCCTTGCTTCCAATTTTTTCCAGTGGCCACTCGCGGGATGCGGCGAAAAATCCCCCTGCGGTCCAAAAAGCGTTTTCCCCATAGACCACCATTGTAAAAGAGACGTCTGTAAAACTGTTGACAGGACACCTTAAACTGCAAACGAGGTTGATTATGACTCTATTCTGAATTTTTGATTCATGGAGGTTTTATATTTGTAAAACTTTTGAGTCAAGAAAAGCAATTTAAAAATCTGTGATGTCATCACAATGTGAAGTCTGTGGGCCAATTGGGGCCAGCGGGAGAAAAACTACTGTGCATATTCAATGGGCTGCATATCCCGGAAGCTAGAAAACTTCTTTGGCGTATGCACCAGGCGAGCAATTCTTATTGGAATGAATAAGCGCCATCTTGTGGTCCGGTATCCGGTTCTTATAATACATCCATGGTGTTGATACATGTACTTTTTTTTTTTTAACAGAAAAGGACCAATCCGAGCCCCTGACCACCTGAGAGCTACAGTCCGGTGGGACTACCAGCCAGACATCTGCAAAGACTATAAGGAGACTGGTTTCTGTGGTTTTGGAGGTGAGATTTGTACCATTAAGGGCGCTTTCACAAGCCAATATTTAGTCCGTTTTAATCAAATTCTGGTGCGACTCATTTGGGTAGTTGTGAATGCAGTAATCAAACTCTGGTGCGTAAGTATCACTTTCAGTCTGATTCGGACTATGGCTTGTGAAGGTGCCCTAAACTATCAAAGTCACCTGTTGAATAACTAAAACTCTTCAACATCTTGACCACTCACTAGCGTTCCTCTCTCCTGCTATTAGACAGCTGCAAGTTCCTCCACGACAGATCAGACTACAAACATGGCTGGCAGATAGAGCGGGAACTGGAAGAGGGCCGATATGGAGCCAACGGTGAGTTCAGGACAAGGATTTCACAGTTTTCTGTGCCTGCATTAGCATTTCCTGATCAATACTGTGCTTTCATCTAGATGACGAGAACTACGAGGTGAGCAGTGACGATGAGGATTTGCCCTTCAAGTGCTTCATCTGCAGGGAGTCCTTTAAGAATCCCATCATCACAAAGTGAGTCTCTTTACCTCTGCTGCTTCACTGTTTTATTACCAGTGGCAATGTGCTAATTACCAGTTAAATATCTTCCAGGTGTCGGCACTACTTTTGTGAGGTCTGTGCTCTCCAGCATTACCGCAAGTCCAAGCGTTGCTATGTGTGCAACACTCAAACCAACGGTGTCTTCAACCCTGCTAAGGGTAAGTAGATTCTGTGAAAAGATCCTTCAGACTGGGGAATGAACAACTAAGAAATTCATTTGATGAATGCAATTTAATTATTTCCTTCAATCTATTATTTTCCCGCTATGCCAGAGTTGATGGCCAAGATGGAGAAACGCGCCGCCGCAGCAGCAGACCAGCCACCATCAGATGAGGAAGATTAGCAACATCTGAACCTTTTCAACCCTCCCCTTTCTGTGTTTGTCTGTGTACATTTGGAATAAAATGACTTTTTTTAGACATTAATTGCCTCACTGTGTGGTAACCTTACCCGCCCGGTGGTTTGTTACACAGAACCATCTGAGAAGATGTCATTGGAAACTGTTTGGAAAAGGACAGGCCCTTTCAAAAAAATACTTGGCAGGTGATTGGATGAACCATCTGTCAATTAAACTCTTGCCGAAGCCAGTCGGGAGAAGAGCGAAAACATCTTTCCATCGAGAAAAGCCTTCAGTGCCGTTCTTTGCTCTTCTTTCAATGAAGAAATACTCTCCAGTTCTGATATAACTGATGCTATTGCAGCATCTACGCTAACCTCTTCAGAAGCCGCCATTGTTGTTTAGAACGAACAGTCGCCTCTCCGTGTCGTCTCACACACATGTTAACGAAGCTCAGCTGCCAGTACCTCCTGACAGGACACTGATTGGTCCGTGCTCTGGCTTGCCGGACACAAATGCATTACTTGAAGCCAGACGAGGTGGATTTTCATGAATTTCTTGTGTGATCTCGTGACATTGAATTAAAACATTAAAGTGAACAACGTTTATTGTTAAAAGTCAAGTTTGACATTTGCAACACTTTGCCCTCACTTTCAAACGTTCATGCAGACAAAACGAGCACCAATGTAACGTTCTGACATAAGTAACAGCACACCCAGAGTAAGTTCAAGGAAATACATGATGCATACTTCTATGCTCTGAAGGTTAAAACTAAACAGATGCTATGCTTAACCCTGTGCAACAAAAGTGATGTGTAAAGCATGAGATGTGGTTTACACTGTAACACAAGCAGAGAGCTAAGAAATGCACGTACATGCTGTTCATTTAGTTGACTCATCTGGTGTCCAGAGGGCTGAGTGAGCTGTGAGGACCGGTGTGCACCCTTATGGTCGTCTCACTGAGCAGATGGGCCACGTCAAGCGGCCATGTTCAGGGAGGTAGAGTGTCCCCTCTGAATATTTAGTAGCAGCTTCCCACTGATCCATTTAATGAGAATCTTTAGGTTACATCTACATCCATAGATCCTCCTCTGAGAGGAGTCCTGTTGTGTTTTGGCTCCAGGGGGGGGTTGTAATGTGTGAGTGAAATCTGTAAACGTTTGGGGGTGAAATCGAGAGAGAGAGAGAGAAAGAGAGCCCATCAGTGCAGTGCAAGAATCTGCATATCTGGGGAAGAAAAGCGCATCAGAGATCAAAAAGAGGCAAGATGGCTGCTGGCTTTTAACCTCTGTCTGAGAACAGCAACTCCGCTTAGTTTTAGATTTAAGTTATTTACAAGGGGACCGTTACAAAAACAAATCTTGTCCAGTATGCTCAGAGAGTTTTCCATCAGAGCGTCTCCCCACCTCGTCCTCCACCGTCAGAAGTCCCAGTCGTCCACATCCAGGTGGCTGAGACCCGACTCCAGACTGGCCAGTCCGGAGTGAGAGTCCTGCTGCTGGGAGCTCTCAAAGCTGGTGATTGGCGACACGGGCCGCAACAGCTCAGGCAGCGCCTCTGAGGGCCGGCGTTTGATCTGAGAGGGGGGAAAAAAAATAACATTTGGTGAACAATCTTTACTTTTTCAATGTCACCATACAGTAAATGTACGAAAAAAATGCCTCTCTGTATTGTAACGCCACAAAGTTGCCACACACACCTGTTTGAAGAACGGATGGCCTATGAGAGTGGTGGCAGACGGTCTGAAAATGTAAACAGAGGGAAAAGAATTAGTGTCTTGAACATGTCCTATATAATATTTAAGCATGTAGGAAGAGAGAGAGGTCAACCTCTTTTCCGGGTCTCGCTGTAGACACAGCTCGACAAAGGCGTGGAAGTGCGGGGAGAACGTCCGGTTGTAGGGATGTCCTCCTGATGAGGACGAGGGCTCTCCGTTGGAGTGGCGAACACTGCCGGCTCCTGGACCCTCGCAGATGCCGGAGTCGGCCCCAGAGCGAGACGGTTTCATTGACAGCTCCTCTGGGGGGATAGTGGTGGTGTCTAGCAGACACGGCACCGTCCCGTTTAGCTTCTCAAGCAGCATCTGTGGAAGTGAAGTGGATATGGAGAGTGTTAGTTCACCTACCCTTTGATTTCAGGAAAACAGCTTAAGCTTAACCTTAACCTTAAGAGGTAGGGAGTTGCTAGGTATCTTCTTACCTGTGTAGCTGGCATGTCTTTGAAGGGCACGTGTCCATTGGCCAGTTCACAGGCTGT
Source organism: Sebastiscus albofasciatus (assembly GCA_916701655.1). Lineage (NCBI taxonomy): Eukaryota > Metazoa > Chordata > Actinopteri > Perciformes > Sebastidae > Sebastiscus > Sebastiscus albofasciatus. The sequence continues at coordinate 11,309 of CAKAOI010048333.1, read as the reverse complement.
GATGCCGAGGCTGTAGATGTCTGACCGAGAGTCGTAGCCCTGCAGGTTCTGAGAGAAAAAACATTCAGATATGACATTCACTTCATTTTACGTCTACTTCCTATTTAACTCTGCTGCTAAATGCAGCATGGAGCGCTTGAACTTCGGCTGCAGAACAGCATATCCAAAAACTTGTGGACCAGAGACAGAAACAGCATTATCCCAGTATTATGTTTACGATTGCGGAGGAATGCAGTACGGTACCTGCTGCAGCACCTCAGGGCTGAGCCAGGGCAGCACCTTAACGCTGTACTGGGGGAAGTCGTGGACAACTCTGGCCCTCTGGCCGTGACGGATGAGACTGAAGATGCTCCGTAGACCTGACATGCACACCTGTCCGTCGGCTGAGATCAACACGTGGCTGGCTTTCACACTCCTACACATAACCAAAGACACCGAATGTCACATTGAGCTGTATTTACAAACAGAGTGGTTTGTCGGTTTATCAATATTGTCAATTTATTGAAACCCAATGTAAGTTTAGGTCCAGAAACCAGCACAAAAAAAGAAATGATGAGCAGCATATTGTGTGAGACAGAGATACTGGCTTGTCTCCAATTGTGGAATAATAACTCCTGACTCCTTCCCCAACCAGTTAGACCTGTCAGTGACCAAGTAAGACTACAATGGTTGATGCGTTCTTATTTAGATTCCTGATAACTGTTTGAATATGTTTGTTGCTTTTATTGTTTTAGGTCAAAGACCAGAGACACTTTTCAAGTATCACCTGGGAGGATCTTATGCAACAGACCTCCTCCACCCTCCACTAAACCTAATACAAATCATCAGTTTGTCCTTCAGTGGAGTGTTTTAGTGTCCCGTGAAGGCGTACATACTGTGTTACACAATTCCAGGAGAAGCATTTAATATTTCTTGTTTCCAACAGTTTCCAAATATTTAGTTTAATTTTGATTCAAAAAGACATAAAAACTCAAACAGAATGTGGAAGTGTATCTCACCGGTGCACATATCCCATGTGGTGGATGTACTCAAGAGCTTTGAGCATGCCCAGCAAAATGTATGCGATGGTCAGCTCAGCCATACCGTCAGCGAAATGTGTGCAGATCAGATCTCTCGCTGACCCTGAAAGGCCATCAAACACAGACAACCGTGATGAGAAAGCTGTCCTCTATTAATGCAGGCTACTTCTAAAATGATCTTTATTATTATGTACAATAAAATACAGTGACAGTTAAATTGTATTTCTTACCATAAGCCATGAAGGGGGTGATGACCCACAGCTCATTCTCAGCTATAAATACGCTCTTGTAGGGCACAATACTGGTGTGGTGAAACAACTTTGACACATGTAGTTCGCCCTGGGAGGCAGAGAAAAGGAGATTACATCTTATTATGTCAAGACGACAGGCAGAGAGCAAAAGATGATTCTGAATCTAATTAGGTATAAGAGGCTGCGACAGGAAAGTTAATGAGAACACAGACACAAGGGTTACATAAGTACTCCCATTGCAGCAGTGAGATAAAAGACTACGGGGGGGAGCTAAGTCGCTGCAGAGTGATGGGATTGAGTGCAGACCTGCAGGTAGGTAACCATGTCATTAGTACACGGCTCCAAGTCAATCCGTCGGATGGCTACGTGCTCCCCGGTGGGTCTGTATCGAGCCAGGTTCACTGTCATCAAGTCGTCCAAGCCCCGGCCTAAAACACAGACTCATTTTAAAAAAACTATTCATGTCATTGTTACACGAGTATCCTCCAGGCTTTGGTTTTTGAGTGTTTATGGTATAAAGATACCAAACAAATGAAAAATTTGAAATAGTGCTGTTTAGCTATTGTATAAAAACTACATTGCAAAGTGAAAGAATAACATTTTTACCATTTGCAGAACACTCACTAATAATCCAACATGTTTTGAATACATTGAATTCTTAATATAATGATGCAGTGGATTAATTTGATAAAAAAGAATAAGTCACAAGAAGCCAATGCACCTCCTACTGGCTTACTGCTAATAAAAAACTGAATGAAACTGTGTGTCTTAAAATAAATACACACAAAGGCTGTCAACTAATATTCTAAATTTGATTTGATTATGAAAATTAATATTAGATTGTGAAAAAAAGAAAGCAGCTCTACAGCGGCAGTCTGCCTCGCTCGCACTGAATGCAGCACATGACGGGAGTCACACAAAGTCACTTTCATTGATTGGAAATGAAATGTAACGTTAGGTCAAACTGAACGATGAATAATTCAACCGTAATGATGGAGAGAATTCAGCTACAGAGAGTGACACAGTGTCCCAACAGCAAGCGAGCGTCATGTAAACAAACCACGTACCCACCAGCTGTGCCCTCAACATCAGACACAGACGCAACCACTTAAAAGATGGGTAAGCAGTACTTGCTATCTTCCGGCATTTGCACATTTTAAAACAGAAAAAACACGTTTAATATTATGATATTTACTGGAAATGAATTACAATATAGCCAACAGCAAGTAGGAAACTTTCAGGAGATCTCCCTCCTGCCAGCTGCCTCCTTATTTAGGTTTTTGTAGTGAAATGAGGAGGTGTCGTATAGATAACACGTAGGACACCGTGCCATTGACATAATGCCCCAAAATAGATATTCGAATAATCAAACCTATGCATTTTTTAGAGAAAAAATAAAACATACCGATAACGGTGAGGAGCTCGTAGGAGCTGCTGTCAGGGAGGAAGCTGCCCATGGTGTCCCGACGTGGGAGGGAGGTCAGACTCTCCTGGCTCTCCTCATGGGCCTGGAGGGATAAAGGGGAGGAAACAGAGCGACTGAAGACGGCCGTTGACACTTGACTTCATTTGCTATTACAGTGCAGGATTGTGTTAAAGAGCTTGTGAGTGACTACCGGGGTTGGTCATACACTACCGTTCAAAAGTTTAGAATCACCTAAGAGGACTATTCTGTATGTTTGAATGGTCTTTCATGCTTTTAGGTCGGGCTACGTTTCAACCAGACTGAGAAAGGGCAGAAAGAGACAAAGATCCCTCTGAGCAACAGTTCAAGAAGAATAGAAGAAGTCACCAGACATTGGCCAAAGAAACTGGAAGCTGAGCATCAAAATGTGTGCAGATTTAAATAGAAACCGGTTCCTGTTTCAGTGTCAGCTGCACAATAATGCAGCCTATAACAAGCTGTAATTAACGGTCAACGTGGTGTTTTAGCAAAGCTCTTCTTCAAACTTCACAATAGAAATAGAAGGTTAATCTAGTAGGGTTCGCAGCACTATTGGAATATCAGCTGAACATACTATAGACGGAGAAATCACAGTTTAAACCTCTTCAATGTAACCACTGAAGAGGGTTACTTATGCTTTTCTGGACTGGAAAACAAATTAAAAATCGAAGTTACAACAGTATTCTCTCCTGTCATGCAACACTGTGGGGACATCGACTAAACGGAAGTTTCAATTATTCAGTTCTTCTTCTTTTGAGGCCAACACTATTTCAAAGGTAAATTATATATTTGGTGTCTGAATAACACTGTTTTCATCTCTGCTAATATAGCCATTATTGAGGGAAAGAATAAAAACATCAATATAACAGCTGATTCCAAACTTTTGAATGGTAGTGTATGTGTGACACCAGACAACAGGCTCAGGTGTGTTATCAACGTGTGTTAGCGTGACCCCTGGCACAAGCCAAAGAAAAAAAACAGGAATTGGAAGACATTAGTAACATATACTGGCACTCAAACCACCGGCAAAATATTTAGTGAATACAAGTGTTTACTGTAGGTCTCAAAATTACAACATATTCCAAAACCAGAGATGCACTCAATATAAAACTGTGTTGTTTTAATGGCGAAAGATACGATTTATCAATATTTGTGAAACAATAATTGCAGATGAACTACTGCTTCTATAACAATATCATAAACAGAATAGCAAATACAGAATCCCAAAGTGTAGAATTTTTTTTAGACATGTGCATCGCAAACACATGTAGATACGTGTTAATATTCTCGGTAGTGAGGACTCCTGAATTCCATCAATTTATCGCCTTTCAAATGATGGAAATGGACAGATTGCAGTAGCAAGCTGTGGAGGCAAATGATGGCAAGCTGTATGAATATTTGGACCGTTTCCATGGTGACCAGAATGAAGACGCACATTCAAAATTACAATAGTGCACCCCCTTGAGCTTAATTGTGTCCTATGTGGCCGGAAGTGGCTTCAAGATCAAGATTGAAGACACACACACCACCAGATAAAACCCAAGAGTGGTTCTCTGGACGTGAAGCCAAACGAGGGCTTTTTGCCACACATAAACTTTACACAGACGGCGAAGCCAAACATGCCGTGGCAGCCGCCAGCTAAGGGAACATCTGTAAACGTTGATCTAATCACGTGGGTTGCTGTACAAACTGCCGTCGTGATCAGATCCAGAAGGGGTCGCCATGCATTGCTTAAGCTGAACACATGGAACTCCATCCATCTGCAGCCCGCGAAGACACACAGCGGCTGACATCAAAGTGTGACACCATCAGTTCACCATCACCTCAACTACAGGCCGTCAGCACGGACAGGCAGTGTCAAAACACTCACAAAACACAAAATTAGACTCTTAGTGAGGTGACAAAAAGACACCGAAATCCAGAACAGTGCAGTTAACCTGGAGCACAGAGCACAGACAGGACGATTTAGATTATTTATTCTCTTTCTATTCCCCAACAGAAGCACTGGTGAGTGAGGTGACCTTCTGAGCTATGAGCATGTACAGCGTGTTTCATGAACTCCACACTCATGCATACATAAATGTGCAAAGCCTCAGTGGGGGGTTGTGAATTCCTCTATATATAAATCTGTGTGCGCACATACACTTGCATGCACGCACATACACACAAAGGGCAAATGGGGGATGATGATGACAGGAGTACCACACTTACTTTCCTGTGAGAGAGTCCCTGAGCTTGCTCTGGGGTAGAAAAACCACATCAATGACATAAAGACATGTACAAACACAAAACAAGAGAAGGTTCTGTGTTTAGAGCAGCTCTTAAACTGGGAAGTGCAGCATCTGGCAGCGGGAGTTTGCAGCAGGCTGCAGAATTTGATAGACGACCGTCGCTGGTTTCACTAACAGGACTAGTCTGGACCAGCAGCTTTGTCTTTCAGGTGACCACCAAAGTGACGCATCATTATCAATACAGACAGTTTTCATGAGAACTTGTGGGAATATGATTTAACTGAAAAAATAATTCTCACCCCAGTAAAAACACTTACGTCAGAGACTTAATCAAGTATTTTCTTACCAAAGCAAATGATACAAATGAAAAACAATCTAGCAAAACCCTGCAGGGCCTTCCCAGATATTATTTCAATGGACATTAAGTCAATGGGAATACAGCACAGCCAAAACAGAATTGATCAAACATGCAACATTAAGCAATGATCTGCCAGCAAGAAAATGAAAATGAGGCAATGCTTGCAAAGAAATAAAGCACCCCAGAACCTTTCCATAGTACACAAAAGCTTCAATAATGTACCACAAATTAGACAGATTATTAATGAGGAGAAATATGGCATTTAAGATAAGATAAGAAGATTAACAAACCAATAATAAACAACCACAAACATGATATCTTTAAGCTTAAGGACGCCTGGAAAGTGCTTCATATTGAATTTGCAACTCACAAACTATGTTCACTTCTATATTTCTTATCAAAACCATATGTGATCTAGGGCAGCAGTTTTCAAAGTGGGGTCTGGGGACCTCCTGGAGGTCCTTGAGGGAGTTTCAGGGGGTCCCCAGACCAAGACCATCAAAAACAAGTACGCAACCTTTTCACACGCAGGATAAACACATTCACAAGAAGCATTAAACAAAATGGCACAGATTTTTTATGTGACAAGCCCACATGAGACATTAATTAAAGAGTGATTTTGTTTGTGACCTCCTCTGATAAATTATTGTAGCAAACAGAAAGAATGAGGCAGTAACGCTGAAGACAGATAAAGCATGACTGACACTTAGAGCAAAGCTTCAACTACAGCAGAAAGTTGTTTTCTGTTTATGCTCATACAGGGCCTAATGTGGAAGCAGTGGTTTGGGAATGTTTTGTTTGTTTTGTTCATTTTGTTGTTTCTTGGTATGCCTTGGACCTCACCTCCAAACAACTCCAATTCCCGCAGGCTCTCCACACTCAGTTTCTCAGATACCCAACGCTGACAGACACAGAGGGTTAGTAACAGACATGGAGAGAAGAGAGAAAAGGCAAGCAACAATAAGGAAACGTTCAACAGAAACATGAACACATTCAAAGCTGTTGAATACAGATGATTCATGCTGACTTCCTAATTTGCAGCTGTACACGTTTTCTGTATCTTGTGTGAAAGAGGAAGTTATAGAAAGCTCAATTTAAAAAAAAAAAAAGCCTAGCAATTTCCTTTCTTGTCTGTAAGCAGTGTTGCTGAATAGGAAAACTGTTCTCTATAAGAACTTTATGAAGATAACTGTATGTTATTGTCTTGTCATGATAACAATAGTGTCTACTGTCTGCAATGAAAGCTGAAAGAATAGATGTGATCATAGTCAGAGGCGATTTCCCTTATAGGGAATAAGCTTCAACGGAAATATCGATTAAAAATATGCAAGTACTGTAGATTTAATCCTAGTCAAAGATTAAAATAGGAGGTAGTTGGCAAACACTTACAAGAAAAGACATGGATCCTCTTGTGTGTGTTACATATGAAATGCTGAAAACCCGTCCAGGGAATACCTGTGAAGACAAGTGAAGACAAGTGAGAAAACTGAAGTTTGGTTGATCTCTCATGCTCATCATTAGCATTTGATTTGATGTGATTTAACTTTATTGTTAGAATATTTACAGTATAAGCATCCCAAGGCATACACTGTCTCACATACATACATAACAAAACACAACATTAAACCAAACAATACAAATACTACAAGCACATATTACATAAGTAGCTGCAGTGTAATCAATATAATCACTTACTTCCACATTCAATGCTTAGTCTACACAGGCACACTGAGGCCTACTTAGAACCTAATTTGTGATATAACAAAAACAAAAGAGTCCTGCAGTCTGTTTAATCGAGCCTGCGGTACTATAAATCTTCTGTTTAATGGCAAAAGCAGATATACTTTGAATAAAATATGTAAGGGAGAGGTATTAGTATTCACAGCTTGAAAACTTGACTCAAGCGTTTGACCGACAGTTTTCGAGCAGATACAGTTTAGCCAGTCTAGATTTAAGGTAACTGTACCGCATGCACTGATTCCATACTGCATAACACTATGTATTATAAATTGGAAAAATAATAACATAATCTGTGTGTTTGCTCCAAATGACCTCAGTCTCCTAAGAAAGTAAATACATTGTTAAAGCAGCGTCCACATAGATGCCTGAATATTTAAACTTGTTCAATCTGTGTGTTATGGACAGTAACTGGTGGAGGATGGAAGAGCTCACTGGAAGACCAAAAATTAATTATTGTGTCTTCTTTGGCTTAATAATAAATCAATTATTTTCACATGACCCCACTAATCTATCTGTACAATACATATGATTATTATGATCATCCTCAGTGCCTAACAAAGACAACAGCGTAGTGTCATCTGTAAACTCCAGTATAAATGAATTTGGAATATCAGTTTTGCATCGTCTGTACAAAGTGTGAAGAATATCTGATCCTGAGTCAGTAACAATGGAAATTGAATATGGATAACCCCCTCGCTCTGACATCTCATCTGTATTTCAGGCCTGCGTGTGTGAGTGTGAATACATAACAGATAATAACAGAGTGAAAATTTCCCTGAGGGGCATTAATAAGGTATACCTTCTTTCCTTCCTTCTTTAATTAAATGTACTCTATTTGTAAGAAATAAATGGTACCACTGAATCAGATGAGGATTGCCCTTTTAGTTGAATCATCTGACGGTCATTATCATTACAATGGTTTAGAATGATATCATAGAATAAATATACTATGCTGAAAAATAGCACACATCTGTAGAACATAAATAATATTTGAAAGTTTAAGTGATACTCAGTGAAATGACTTGGTGTTTTGGCTCATAAGCAAACATTTTAATTTGTCTTGTCAAAATCCAAGATTCAAGAGTTTTATTTGCCATTTGCACCTATAACTAAGTACATTGGAATTCTGAGCAGTTTACACCGAGTCAGCTTTAAGAAAAGAAAAAAGGTAGAAAAGGCACAAGGTAATTACAGTAGAAAATAAGTAGCACATTCAACTCAACACAATAAATAAATAAATTATTAAAATATAAAACGCCCTCAGTGTAGTTAATAAATAAACTAAACTACCCTCTGCATAGGAATGATACCCCCAGAATACAAATATACAGTATATATATATATATATGCTCCATGGCCATGTTAAAAGAACCTGTAGCTCTCGTAAAAATATAAAAAAAAGAAATAATTAATATATTTCAGATTTCAGACAATTACACAGTGGAAGGCAGCATATTGCACAGCATTTCAGTCCATTCAGTTCAGGTGTATTGTGTGTCAATAATGGTATGGAGGTGAGGTGTGGGGTATTTGTGTCCCTCTTTAATGTCCTTTGCCACCAGTCTTATTGTAGCTGGGAATAATAATAATAATAATAATAATAATAATAATAATAATCTAGATTAATAAACAGTCTTATTGTAGCTGGGAAGAATAATAATAATCTAGATTAATAGATAGTCTTATTGTAGCTGGGAATAATAGTAATAATAATAATAATAATCTAGAATAATAAACAGTTTTATTGTAGCTGGGAATAATAATAATAATAATAATAATCTAGATAAATAAACAGTCTTATTGTAGCTGGGAAGAATAATAATAATATAGATTAATAAACAGTCTTATTGTAGCTAGGAAGAATAATAATAATCTAGATTAACAGACAGTTTTATTGTAGCTGGGAATAATAATAATAATAATCTAGATTAATAAACAGTATTATTGTAGCTGGGAATAATAATAATAATAATAATAATCTAGATTAATAAACAGTCTTATTGTAGCTGGGAAGAACAATAATAATCTAGATTAATAAACAGTTTTATTGTAGCTGGGAATAATAATAATAATAATAATAATAATCTAGATTAATAAACAGTCTTATTGTAGCTGGGAAGAACAATAATAATCTAGATTAATAAACAGTCTTATTGTAGCTGGGAATAATAATAATAATAATAATAATAATAATAATAATAATAATAATCTAGATTAATAGACAGTCTTATTGTAGCTGGGAAGTGGGGATGCTCTCTGGCCTGTGGTGCCTCAGGTTGTGTCCTGATTCCCTATATGCATGTTATGCATATAATAAGTTATTACTTATTAAAGTGATTAATTAAACCTTGTATATCAGAGTAAAGTCCAGCAGACAGATGATCTCTCAGTAGTTTAGTTCTGGCTTTGAGTGATGATGTCTTTATTCTTGGCTAAAACCATTCAACATTCACGGTTTAAAATACGTGGTTATCATGCAAAACATAGAGATGCTGACTTCTAAGGATAGTAAACGAAGTAATCTGGACATACCGAACAGATTCACTATTGGGGAGCAGATTAGTCAAAGCAGAGCTCAGTTCTTGCTAATGGAGGACGCAGGCTAGCAATAATAAATCACCGTTAGCTAAACGTTAACCTTATTCTAGCAACAAGAAATGGCATTATTTTAATGCCTTAATAACTTACCTATATGGTTGTTTAGAACAGCAATGCCTGGCTGAAGGAAATATGATTTTAGGACACTTTATTCAGCTAGCCATCCTCTCCTCTGCAGCTCCAGCGGGCTGTTTTTGGCAGCTTCTCCTGCTAGTGATGTGTTGGTCGCGAACGAGCCGGTTTAAAGAGCCGACTCTTTAATTGAACGATAAGAGCCGTCTCCAGTCTGAGAGACGTTTTTTTTTTCTTTACTTAATTCAAGGCAGAAGGATAGGACGATCTTCTTTTTTTTGTTTGTTTGTTTTTTTTGTTTACAAAAGAAGTATAGCTAAAAAATAAACAAAGAGCTGTGCCAAACATAAAAGAACAACAGAAATGAAATAAAAACAACATAAAATAAAAAAAACACACACACAATAAAAAACATAAATGATAAAAAAAAGCGAGAGTATGACAATAATTTCACTTAAAAACATTAACCCTCCTGTTGTCTTCCCATCGACTGTGCAACTTTTGTCTTCCCGGGTCAAATTGATCTGGTTTGACTGTTTTTAAGGCATACATTATAAATTATCACCCAATTCTGTGATACACCTTTTGGCCAACTTCATTCCAACTCATTACCACAAGTTTTATGGAGTTTTTTGGAATTCATGGTCAATAAACCTAATTTATATGAAATTAAAAAAGATCTGAAAAATGTCTGGAAAAAAAGTCTGAAAAAAGGTCTGAAAAAAGAGATCTGAAAAATAGATCTGAAAAAAAGTCTGAAAAAAAAGATCTGAAAAATAGATCTGAAAAAAGTCTGAAAAATAAATCTGAAAAAAAAGATCTGAAAAATGTCAGACAAAAAATGTCCGAAAAAAAGATCTGAAAAATAAGATCTGAAAAAAGTCTGAAAAATAAATCTGAAAAAAAATATCTGAAAAATGTCTGGAAAAAAAAGTCTGAAAAAAGAGATCTGAAAAAGAGATCTGAAAAAAAGTCTGAAAAAAAGTCTGAAAAAAAGATCTGAAAAAAAAGTCTGAAAAAGAAGACCTGAAAAATGTCAGACAAAAAAGATTTGAAAAAAAAGATCTGAAAAATAGTTCTGAAAAAAGTCTGAAAAATAAATCTGAAAAAAAGATCTGAAAAATGTCAGACAAAAAATGTCCGAAAAAAAAAGATCTGAAAAATAGATCTGAAAAATAAATCTGGAAAAAAAAGATCTGAAAAATTTCTGAAAAAAATGTCCGAAAAAAAAGTCTGGAAAAAAAGGATCTGAAAAATGTCTGAAAAAAAAGTCTGAAAAAAAAGATTTGAAAAATTTCGGACAAAAAAAGTTTGAAAAAAAAGATCTGAAAAATGTCAGACAAAAAATATCTGAAAAAAAAATATCTGAAAAATAGATCTGAAAAAAGTCTGAAAAATAAATCTGAAAAAAAAGATCTGAAAAAAGTCTGAAAAAAATGTCCGAAAAATGTCCGAAAAAAAAGTCTGAAAAAAATGATTTGAAAAATGTCCGGAAAAAAAAGTCTGAAAAAAAAGATTTGAAAAATGTCTGAAAAAAATGTCCGAAAAAAAAGTCTGGAAAAAAAAGATCTGAAAAATGTCTGAAAAAAAGGTAAA
>CAKAOI010048332.1:23492-59995 GCA_916701655.1 Sebastiscus albofasciatus | reverse complement strand
AGAGAGAGAGAGAGAGAGAGAGAGAGAGAGAGAGAGAGAGGGAGTGTGTTACCAGTCACTGCATTAAATAATTACAGGAAACACACACACACACATGAGCAGGTCAAACAGTTAGGTAAACAGACTAAATCATTACTGAGCTCTCTGGCAGGTTCAAACCTGTTAGCACCACGACACACCAACGCTAACAACGCTAACAAACACACGAACGGTAATGAGACAAAAAGCCCCACAACACACACACACACACACACACACACACACACACACACACCCGTCAGACCCTTTAAACCCCCTCACATCACATCAGGAATGTGGACTTCATGGTGGTTTTGCCTCCTTTTTTGGCAAAATTTTGTAGATTAACTGAAACATAAAGTTTTCTTCGGTCTCAAAACAAAATACAGTCAGAGTATGTACCTGAACAACAACACGTCACAATTTGAGTGTTAAATTATTGTATATTTTTTGGATTATCGCCAAAGAACCAAAGAATTTTGGAATGAAAGCGACTACCGGTCACCAGTGAAACGTCCGTCTACAAAGTGCCGTACAAAAGTAAAACTACATTATTTCTACTCCATTGTCATATTTAATGTCTCTACTGAAATGTCCTGTGTTGAACAATACAAATATTATAAATATGCATACTAGTATAACTATTTACTTATTTATTTTATAAACTTTTTGCCCGGCTGCTTCCCAGAGGAGCATAAAGTGAGCGATGGACATAAATGGAAGAAAAATCCATTGCTTCTCTTACTATGTTTAGTGTTATACAACCAGGCAAATTCCTGTAAACCTGATATTCTGATGAAACTTCTTACATGCTGTGACAAAAAAAGCAGTAAATCTTCCTGGAAAAATTAAAACATGTTTAAAAAATGTGTTTTCTCACCAGTCCTGCAAGACTTGAACTCAGCGTTGCTGAAACACAATTACCTACATGTAAACAGTCGGGAGACACATGGAGATTAATGGACTCCATATGGGTTCAGATATAAGGACATTTATTTATTCATACGGGTCCTGAACATATTTCCTCAACAGGTTTTTGACCAAATGCTGCTGTTAACGGAGACACAAACACCAGCTGCTGTTACAAACACCGCCTCACTGAATAACACAATACTACTGATTATTAGTTGTTCTTAGTGAAGGAGAGTAACTAAACTGGTTAACAGTAATCTCTCTTTATCTCAGCATTACGGAGAGTTACAGCTGGATGAGCTGCTGATAGCATTAGAGAGAGATGAGCCTCTTTCACAGAGTTCCTGGTAAATTACTGGGATAACCTTCCAGGTTCACACATGTACAACATTCAGGAACATTTCCATCTTGAGCCATTTCACACGTCATGGCAATGCCGGGATAGATGGGGCTAATGCAACACGCTAACCGCCATAAAAGTGAACAGAAGAAGAAGAAGATGGGTTAAAGCCTTCTTGTATTCAATGTTCACTGGCGTGAATGCTAAACCGTAAATAAGTCACGGATTCAAACACGTCATCAGCGGAGTCTTGTGATTGGTTCGCTCAGTTTCCCATCAGACGTACGTAACCTTTTACATGCTCGTCCCTGCAGTGTCACTGCTTTCATTCCGTCCCGTTTGCATGCAAAGGCGTATAAATGCCACGACAATGCAAAAGGCGTTTAGCGTGCAATAAGTACGCCTTTCTTGACTTCCGCGTGTCTTTTGTACGCCGTGTATCCCGTACTGACTGAAATGTAAACACATCCACGTATAATGTGTGAAGAGGAGCGTTAGCATTTAGCATCACTTTTATATAAACTGTGTGAACTGTTTTAGATGTTTTTTTATAAATGACATTTAACCAGAACTAAACTACAGGAGTGGAAAGATTCACATCTGCTGCTTTAATGATGAAGTTATATAACTAATTATATACAGTAAGTCGGCAGCAGCAGCAGCCAGAGACTGAAACCAGTGACAGCACAGTCTAACTTCATCACAGGAGCTGATCCCACATCTGCTTTCAACTAAAACATCTGGAAACACTCTATCACACACACACTCACTCACACACACACTCACACTCACACACTGTACTGTAAATTGACGTTTTAACATCTCATTGACTCCTGCCCGCCAAACCAGCCCTCCTCAACGCACACACACACGTACACACACAATGGTTGAATTACACCTTTATGGAAACAAAATCATATTACACACACACGCACACACACATACAGAATACATAAACAGGCAAACAGATGCATGTAAGCACAAAAACATAACCCGAGGCGAATCAATAAACACACACATACACACACACACACACACACACACACACACACACACTGTGCAGCCTCTCAGTCACCCGTAGAGTACAATGCCTCGACTTGCCAGACAGAACCATCAACCCATTTTAACTGTGAGCCCCTGGCACTGTGACACACAGACACACACACACACAAACACACACACACAGACATTGATGGGATTTATGGGCAGCTGGTCGGCCCCTGACAGCAGCAGCTCGTCCAGGAGGAGACATAAATCTACACCCAGGCTTTAGACTCGGCCTGTTCTCCCTGATCCATTTAGAGCCTATTAGACGGAGGGAGGGTGGCGGTTGCGCTGGTGGTGGCGGTCAGGGTGGGAGGGGGGTCACCAGACAATTGTTACGCCCTATGAGATTCTGTCCCAGACAATGACACGAGCTCTGTGACTACAACCCAGAACAAAACAACAACCAAAGATAAAGATTAACGCGTTTGAGGTAGGGCTGTCAAAGTTGACGCGTCATTCATTTTAACGCCACTAATTTCTTTAACGCATTAACGCAACTTGTGAGTTTTAGGTTGTAGCTGCTTTAAAGCTAGAGTGAAGATACTGGTATCATATGAAACTATAAAAACATAATGAATCCATTGGTACCAACCACGTCATACTAGCCTGTTGTGAAGGAGATTAAATAACGCTCCAAACTCACACTACATTTTGGGAATAACTGGCACGGCTATTTTCAAAGGGGTCCCTTGACCTCTGACCTCCAGATATGTGAATGAAAATGGGTTCTATGGGTACCCACGAGTCTCCCCTTTACAGACATGCCCACTTTATGATAATCACATGCAGTTTGGGGCAAGTCATAGTCAAGTCAGCACACTGACACACTGACAGCTGTTGTTGCCTGTTGGGATTCAGTTTGCCATGTTATGATTTGAGCATATTTTTTATGCTAAATGCAGGACCTGTGAGGGTTTCTGGACAATATCTGTCATTGTTTTGTGTTGTTAATTGATTTCCAATAATAAATGTATGTAGACAGGGTTTTTCTTTCACCTTTACTACTGCTGCTGTCTAAACAGAGTAAGATACAAGTTTTTTTGGAAACAAGACGACAGCAAACCAACACACATGAGGAGGGAGAAGAATCAATAAACATGCAAAAAATAATGGAGGTGAAATGTCCTCTCCTTCTCCAAACTATGTGTGTGTTTATTTTGCTTGCTTGCTTGTTTATTTGCAGGAGGAAAGAGGCAGGAGTGGACCGGGTGCCGCTGCCGCACATGCTCAGTAACGCACAGGTTCACAGATCTGATCACGTCTGTGAAGCAAACGTCTGATTCTGGCCTGAGTGACTTTGCTAAACCTGAGAGTGACGCAGCGGTGATGTCACTGACACATACCGGATGTTTTTTTTGCAAGTAACTCAAACGCACACTTGTTGGATTAGGAAGGAGGGGTGGGATTTCTCTGTTGTCACGGCAACCGGCAATCGTCTCTAATCTAATTTACAGCCAATCAAAACAAAAACACCAGCTGGTCCTTAACTCAGCGTGTGAGCTCACGAATGTGTGTGTGTACATTTCTGCGTTGGCATATACAGTACGTATGTATGTGTATGTGTGTGTGTGTGTGTGTGTGGTGAGCCCAGGTGTGACGCATCCTCCTCCAATCACACACCAATCAACCTCAGTTAATATCCAGCCACGAAGTATCGGCTAATTTAGGTGTGAGTGTGTGTGTTTGTGTGTGTGTGTGTGTATTTGTGTGTGTGTGTACACACCACTGCTACAGCAATATAAACTGTTTACTTTAGCAAATTCACACTTTAATTCCTCCTAACAACATTCAACCAATCAATGGCCTCGCTCCGCTGAGAGAGTGATGTGATTGGTTGGGAGCCCGCCGCGATAATTAACCACAGAGTTCGGTTCAATGTCTCACAAAGTCTCCACAGAGAAACACAACGAGGTCAGACGCCACTGGAGGGGACATCGACAGCCAATCGGCTTCTAGATTGATTTCCATTGGTTGAGTTCTATGAAAATCAACCTGAAGAGACTCAAACGTTTATGAGCAAACATGTCGTCAACTTCTTTTGTTTTGTGAAGCGTACAAAAAACGCTTCAGGTGGCGGTTTATGGCAAGCCATTTTAACATAGTCAAGCTTAACTATTAAATGTTAAAACTCGCCATAAGTTACGTCCGTGAGACGGTGAGAGAGCGGCAGAGATGAACATGAGAGTGAATCTGTTGGTGAGACGAGTAAAAAACGTGTCTGATATGCTTGCGGTGTAGACGGGGTGTTAGTCTGACCAGGCTCTTTTTTATCCCAGCGTCCCTGAAAGCTCCGCATTTTCAAGAGTCTCCGAAGCAGCTCCACAGACCGAGAACATATTAAACAGACGAGGTCATAAAAATACTGTTTTCTTTGTTGATGAGAACTGAAGGTACAACATGTTCCTTCAGTCGTCTGTTTAAATAAAAGCATCTCCCATCATGTATTTATCAGGCTGAAGTGACCTGGACCTGCAGCTCACGGGAGGAAAATGTTTTATTTAAAAAAAGAAAGCACAGGAAATTGAACGTCCAGACGCTGACTCATCCTGATCACTTCATTTCCATTATGAACTCAGAGAGACAAACCAGCAAAAACAACAGGCTAATAGTTGTTGAGATATTTCAGTCTGAACTGGCTGACATTTCCATCCACAGAGCTGCCGGAGCTGCTGTCTGCTCACAAATAGAATATCAACACTGACAAACAGAACAGAATAGGTTGTTCTTATGTTCTGTAACCAACGTTTGTAAATTAAGATGATCACACATTAACTCTAGTGAAATATTAGTAACTAACGCTAGTTGTTCAACCCGGTCGTCACTGACGTCCTGACATTGTTGAATCAGAAATGGAGGAATAAGTCTTGTATCTGTCTGAGGTCACCCAGAGCTACAATAGTACATCATATCTGTACAGAGACCGGACCAAACTCTGTGTATAAATGTATGTGTATATTCCACAGACTGTCTGTGGTAGAAACAACAACGCCGCTGCCGTATTTATGCCTAGATGACTTTATGTTGAGTGTTGATGGAGCAGCTGCATAACCTGACACTGATCGATCCAAACTCCATTCAGAAAACAAGCATTTTAAAAGTTGTTTGCTTGTCGTCTTGCAGACAGACCTGACAAAGCATGAATTCTGATTTTGTACAAATCAGCATCATTATGTAGTTATTTCTGCATCATCTTGATCTGTTTATTGCAATTAAATCACAAATTCTGTTTATTTTTGGTTCATACCGTAGTAGCAACGTGTGGCTTGGGTAGATAAGAGACAAAACTGTTTTTTGACAACAGCCGCTGCCGCCATTTTGGACTGAAAACGCTTATTATATTTATAATATTTTATTGTTCAACACAAGGCAATTCAGTAGAATATGACAATAGAATAGAAATAATTTAGTTTTACTTTTGTAAGGCACTTTGTAGGCGGGCGTTTTAATGGCGTCCTGTAGTCGTTTCAGTCAAAAATGGCAGAAGTGTAGCTCCGCTGCTGGGCGCTGATGTTGCAATGGAACAAACAATTGACTTTCACTTCTATCAATATAAGTTCTTTGGATACAGTCAGTGCAATGGCACTGTATGTGAATACAGCTCACAGCCGGGTGATGTTATGAACCCAGACACGACAGCGTTTAGTTTTCTGACATATCTGGGACTTTCACAACATGTACAAAGCAGCAACAGTGATTATTTCTTCCATGGTTGATGGAGGAAAGAAAAGTTGTTGGTATCTATGGAGACAAGCTCCTTCTCCTCTCCGGTGCATCTGGAGAAAATGAACACAAATGATACCGGCGGTCCAACTCATGCGAGTAAAGCGAGATGAAAATTCGCTTCGCTCTTGTTGTGAACGCAGCATAATGTACATGATTTTATGGATGAATAAACCCAACCTTAAATCAAATAATTCTTCTAACTAACAGTCTGTTTTCTGCAGGTGAAAAGGTAAAAAGAACGAAGGGTTAAACGTTCTCTCCGCAGGTGAGACGCAGGTGCAGCCGTCTCACGACGATATCAAAACAAAAGTTAATCAATAATCCCGTCTTCATTTGGGAAAGCAGCTAACTAAACGCTGCTCCACTTCACTGAGGTTTGGTTGGTCTCCAGATCTCTGCAGTAAAAGAGAGGAACAGGTGCAGGCGTCTCCTAATAATAATCATCTATATGAATCTAAATCAACAGATTAATTTCCCCTCTCTGGCTGTGAGGATCCGTCCCCCGCTCGCTGCCGGAGAAAGAAAAAAAAGCAGAAAATGATGTTTGGAGGAAGAGAGAAGCAGGTGCAGGCGGCTCGGTTACAAACAGACATTACTGTTATTAGAATAAAAGCTTCAATTCCCCGTCGTCTCATTAGCCAATAATGGCTCCGTTCCCTCTGAATGCCACAGCTGATTGGCTGACTCATCTCCGCTAATTCACTTTGTGCTAATGGAAAAGAGGAGCAGGAGGAGGTGGAGGAGGAGGAGGAGGAGGAAGAAGTGTTCTTTTATATTAAAAAAAGAACGGAGGAAAAGAAAGAAAAAGCTTTCAGTTTGTCGAAATCTGCAGAGAAAAACAATATTTTATAATTTGTTGCCGTCGGCGTCCTGCCAGCTGGAGCGAGCAGCACTAGCAGAGCCAGCAGCATCAGCAACAGTTGCTATAGTAACAGCACACATCAAAGTAGTGCTGTAGTATTTCAGCCTGATGACCAGGGGGGTACTCCAGATTCAGTATCAGGCCCACAGAGAAACCACATGACATGAGCACAACAAGAGCTGTGATTGGTCAGTTTGGGCTGTTAGTGGTTTCTGATGCTGGAGGAGGTTTTCACCAACACACATCCATAAGTACATTTACTATATATCAGATGTCTGGTGTTGTAGGGTTGATATCAACTGGAGAAACTATGAATTAAAACCTACACTGACGGTATCTATAGCCGGACCGGTCCGGTCCATCAGACTTGTTTGCCTCCGAGGATTTCAATTCCTTTCATCAATGCCGGCATGTTTTTCTGACAGTCGCATGTTGCAAAAACTCATGACGTCAAACTCTGCGTCTATGCTGTTGGAAACTTGAAACAAAACAGAGTCATGGCGGGGAGGAAGAAACGGTCCAAAACTAGGGGTGGGAAAAAAGTCAATTCACCTTTGTACCGCAATTTTTTAGATCTTTGTTTTTACGATTTTTTTTATTTTTTTAATGCCAGAATTAATATTTGCTTCATTTGAGTCTATGACAGTCGTGTGACCGTCCCTGTGGTCTCTCAATGAACAGTCGAAGAGATGTATGTACAGGAGAACCTGCTCATCCATACTTCCCTCGCGCGCAGTCGGCACATAGTTACAAAAATCCAGAGGTGCCGACAAACCACCACGATACAACTTGCAGAGCCTTCGTGCACAACACGAAAGCCGCGATTACGCAATTCTTTCAGCATTCTTTCGGCTTCACTAAGGTAGCTTAACCTAACTAACCCAACACTTCTGTTACCAAGGTCACGCAAGCAGGCTCAGCAGATGTTTTCTTTGACTAAGAAAAATTGTTTATTTTATCTGTTTTATATTTGTTTTTTTTTGAAGTCGTATCCCTTTAAAAAAGGAGCGTTATAAGTTGTTAGACAGACTCAGGGAACCTTTAAGTTATTATTTAAGAGCAATTCTCCATTTTTTAGGATTTCAGCTGAGAAAAAAACAGAGACCTCGTCAGGGTTATCGTCTCAAACTTGACAAACTTCCCCCGAAACCACAGAAGAAGGAGAAGAAGAAGAAGAAGAAGAAGAAGAAGAAGAAGAAGAAGAAGAAGAAGAAGAAGAAGAAGAAGAACAGCGGTTTCAACCACTAACTGATGTAAATCAGTGGAATCACTCACACCTACACAGGTTAGAGTTCACCAGACCTGCAGAGACCAGGTCAGACCTGAAACATGGAGGACCGTGACATCACAACCTCACTGAAGGACACGATTAATGCTGAGCTCTGATTGGACGGCTGACTCCAGAGTGTGTGTGTGTGTTTGATGGGAGGTGAGGTCAGTGCAGCATGTCTCCTCTCTCCCCTCAGGCCTGTTTGTTCTGGACGCAGATCAGAGAGCTGCTGACACACACAGACACACAACACAAACACGCTCACACACACACACACACACACACACACACACACACCCATCCTCCAGGGGACGTCCCCTCCAGCTTCCTGTCGCCCCGTTCTCTCCTTACATACTGATGACATCACCCTCTCTGTCCCAATCAGCTGTCAGATCAGCTGATACAAGAACAACACCGATAGATGGGAAATACATTACTACTGTTGCCATGGCAACTACTACTGCAAGAACTGCCACTTTAATTACTGCTGCTAGTATTACTGCACCTTCTTCTGCATGTACTGACGATACTTTATAAAACCTGATACTACTGATACTACTGATACTACTGATACTGCTGATACTACTGATACTATTGATACTATTGATACTACTGATACCACTGATACCACTGATACCACTGATACTACAGCTTCTATTACTACATCTGATGAGAACAATCTCAGTTGAGTTAATGTGTGGTGGCCAGTGCTGCACTTAAATATAAATTTGAGGTACTTTTACTTTCTTCTCATGCTCCTTTATGGCTCCGCTCCATGATTTCTTTTTATCTTCTTTATCTGCTTGTTCTCAGTTTTGTTGTCACCTTTCACTCAGAAAAACCTAAAATATCTATTTTTCTTTCTTCCATCCCTCTCTTTTTCTCTCTGCATCTAACTCTCATGACTCCTGGGAGCAGAGGTCAGAGGTCAGCTGGTTCGCAAACTTAAACATGCCTCATAAAGTAAACATGACGTCTGCAGTGTTTACATCATGATGTATGGATGCTCAGAGTATTCACATGTTAAATACATCAGTGTGACCGTCACTACGTTAATATTGTTGACTACACAGCGACGGTGATGGATGATCTCTGTGCAGGTTGATTCTCATAGAAGTGAACAGAAAGCAGAGGCAGTCTGGAGGCTGAGAGCCGGTATTTAAAAGCCAGACTGGTGTCATGTAGGCAGGTTTCACTGTGAAGCTTCCAGAGAGACTTCAGGCTGCCAGCTCAGTGTCGACAGTCAGAGCTGATGTGATTATGTTGTTAGAGGAGGCAGACTGGGCCCCAGTCCCAACAACACTCAGCCCGCTGCTGGGAAACACACTGAAGAACACGTACCACCTTAAACCAGTCCAAAATCTGAACAATATACACCCTTAAACCAGTCCAAAATCTGAACAATATACACCCTTAAACCAGTCCAAAATCTGAACAATATACCACCTTAAACCAGTCCAAAATCAAAACAATATACCACCTTAAACCAGTCCAAAATCTGAACAATATACACCCTTAAACCAGTCCAAAATCAAAACAATATACCACCTTAAACCAGTCCAAAATCTGAACAATATACACCCTTAAACCAGTCCAAAATCAAAACAATGTACCACCTTAAACCAGTCCAAAATCTGAACAATATACCACCTTAAACCAGTCCAAAATCTAAACAATATACCACCTTAAACCAGTCCAAAATCTAAACAATATACCACCTTAAACCAGTCCAAAATCTAAACAATATACCACCTTAAACTGGACCAAAATCTGAACAATATACAACCTTAAACCAGTCCAAAATCTGAACAATATACCACCTTAAACCAGTCCAAAATCTAAACAATATACCACCTTAAACCAGTCCAAAATCTAAACAATACACCACTTTAAAACTAAACCAAAATCTAAACAATATACCACCTTAAACCAGTCCAAAATCTAAACAATATACCACCTTAAACTGGACCAAAATCTGAACAATATACCACCTTAAATCAGTCAAAAATTTGACACATATACACCCGTAAACCAGTCCAAAATGTCACACATATACACCCTTAAACCACTCTAAAATCTGATACATACAGCATACCACATTAAACCAGTCCAAAATCTGAACAATACACCACCTTAAACCAGTCCAAGGTCTGAAAAATAAACCAGTCTAAAATCGGACACATATACCACCTTAAACACCTGTTAGACGCCCATGCAGAACTCCCTTTACGTTTCCATGCAAACAAAATGAGGGTGGAGCTGCAGTTAAAAAAAGGTTTAAACCTTTTAAAGTGTATTTTTTTTAGCTGGATTTAGCTCCATCTCAACACACTGAGGTTTCTCTGTGTGTGGTCGCACAAACTAAACGTCCCTGTGTGGCTTTCTGTTCCACCAGAGCTGCTTCAGGTTTCACGTCCACATCCACTTCCTGTTTGGTCCTCAGACCACCACAGTTAGACTGGTTTTAATATAATGGGCGGTTTCTTCATACTAACTTGACAGAACCAACAGAACCAACAGAACCACCGTTTCTCCTCTGGTCGGAGGAAATCAATATTTGTTCTGATGGTAAAGACTAACCTTTAGAGAGCAGGTGAGGTCAACGCAGTAATATGAACCTTATCTTTGTTTCTTACATATACTGTATGTATACGTATATGCAGTCATGGGTACATTGTGTTTTCAGGGTCTGTGGAGTTGTGACCACTGGAGGTAAATAAACTCTGCAGGAGTTTTACCCTGATTTAAATGCCAGAAAAAAATGCATCTGGAAAAATACAACAAACCCAAATACAACAACAAACGAGAGACTCTTTTCTTATTTTTCTGAGTCTGAATGATGAAGAACTGTAACACAAGCAGGACTGTAGCCAGGATTTTACAACCAGCATCCTCAGACAGATCAAAAAGAAGTACACCACTTGGATATTTCATATTTTTTTAGTCAGTTACACACCATATTTTTAATTTTATTTACCAAAATGAAGATCTAAATGTTGTTTCAAAGCTTTCTCCACACTGCTGGGAACGAGGAACATGTTCCCCTCACCTTTTAAAAATCAGATTTTGGCTTGATGTTCTCACTGAATTTAACACCATCATGATTAGCAAGCAGCAAGATGAAAACCTGGCAAGTATTTCTTCATAAGAGGAGTAAAAAGCAGAAAACCCTGAGATGAGTTCAAACTCGTGGACGCAGAAAGAGAGAGAGAGAGAGAGAGAGAGAGGACAGGAGGGAGATGGACGGAGAGGAAAACAATGTGACAGACGGAGATAAAGTCAACAGAGAGTTTGAGTTACGACTTGTTGTTGTTTCTGCTGTCAGAACACACAGCGAGCAGCAGCAGAGTCTCCATGTAGAATGAATCAGGACCGCGGCGTCCCTGTGGAGGGTCGGCGCGTCTCAACACTCAGATTTATGGCCTTTTTCCTGCCTCACCAAAAACAGGAGGGGTAGGGGCTGATAGTGTCAGGGTTGCAGGTTCAACTCCATGTTACCCAGAACAAGGCACCATAACACCTTTGCAGACTCATGTTAAAGGAATAGTGAAACACTTTTGTTTCCGTCTGTGTGCTACGTACTGAGCTGGAGACAAGACGTGGTTATAAAGCCTGGAGGGGGAAACAGCTAGCCCGACTCTGTCCTGAGTTTAACACATACCAGCACCTCTAGAGATAACGTTTAATTAACATGTGACATCTCGTTGGTTTAATCCCAACACACGGCACTAAAACATGATGTGGATCAGCATGGGTTTTCATATGAATGATTATAAAATTTATACCTAAAGAAGTATTTTTTATGTGTTCATTTGTCCTAATTTTCTAGAATTAAGTATAATACGTTCAATAAACTGCCAATTTGTTCTCTTTGGCGGCACCTATGTGCGATAAACCGGTAAATGCATGTGTGTTTTTGGATCTTAGTTTGACTTGTTTTTGAAGTTCCGTCATCTGTAGTCATCTCTCTTTTGTTTGTTTGTTCTGCTATAATAACCGTGTCCTGTAGTAAACAGCGTCACTGCTTGTGATTTTTATCCCAGAATGTCGCCACCAACATCCAGTTCATAATAGTACCCATGTAAGGGCTTTCATCAGTGAGCTATAGGCTCAGTCACCATTGTGTTACCTCATTTAGCGACAGATAACAGACATTTATTTAAATGAAAATCTTCCATTTTTCCTACGTCTAGTTACTACAATACAGCTCTAGAATTAGAAGACAGAATCAAGAGTATCAAATGCATACTTCAAAATCATTAACACCTAATTACATTAGATTGCACTGCATCTACCGTAGGTTCAGTTTTCAGTCGTGAAGACCTTACTTCAAAAGGTGTTGCATAAACAGGATATTAAGTCTTTTGCATACAGAGGTCTGCAGAGTGTCTCAGTCTCATGTCTCTCTCCTCGCCTTCTTCTTCTTTGCCGGCTTGGCTCTCCTCAGATTTTTGTTGTTATATTGAAGCAGAAAGGTTGTTCTGTTTGGCAGTGGGTATATATTTTTGTTGTATATATTAGGGGGGTTGGTAAGGAGGAGATACGTTGAGTGGATGTACACACAACTATCACTGATTACTGTGAGACTGAAGGAAACCGATGACTTTCTAAGTGGATTTAAGAACGTTTCATTTGGATGGACGAAGGAAAGGAGAGCACACGATGTTTGACACAAATCAGATTTCTCTAATTGCTCCCCTGATTGTGGAATCCTGGTTTCTCATATAACTACATGTTATTTCAGAAATCAGATTACTGCAGGAAGCCAACAGTCCCCTGTTAGTTAAATACACTGAGAGTAAACTGTAAACTACAGTGGGAACATGTGAGAGCATTTCACCTGACTGACATTATTATCGCTGTTTCAACAAAAACACGTCTCGAAGGTTGAAATCCGAGGGGAATAAAACAACTTGAAAACATGAAGGTTTTTTTGCAGCGGAAAGCAGTTTGTACTGTTAATCAAGTTTGAAGGTTGTGTCTGTCTGTCTGTCTGCTATGATGAAGTGAAAGGTCATGTTTGTCTCCACAGATCAGTTTCAGTCCAGGAATCAGAAGATTAGATCAGAGATAAAGATAAATAAACACATGAAGAAGTGAGGAGGATCTGACATTTACTGAAGGTTTCTCTTTCTACTGACGCTCTGAGGGCACCGCGTTAAAAACTGCTACTGTTCTCTTTCTTTATCTTTCCACTGAGTCTCTCTCTGTGTGTGTGCTGTATTTCTGTTGACAGAGCGTCTCTGCTTTTAGTCTCTCGCCAAATTACCAATTAACCCCCGTCTCCTTAATTAGATTCATTAGAGGCTGGAGCTCCGGTCCCAGTGAGAGCCAATCACAGCAGCCCAGCTACAAACATTGGAATGCTTTAACGTTTACTGACCTGGAACTGGTCGGTCAGATTAATAAACTGTGTGGTTAAATGTGAAAACACAAAGTGAAGAACTCTCATCAACTAATACAGTAAATTACTACAAAATAAAGCAGGAGAAAAGGCAACACAACATCGACTTTGAAGGATTATTACGTGTCAAGTCTTTCAAGTGCATGTTGATATTTATTATTATTATGAAACTAATGATTTTTCCCATTATCAATTAATATCTCGATCTATGTTAACTCATGTTTATTTACATTTTTAAATTTTATTTTTTTTATACTTTTTTTTTCGAGGTTGTTTTCATATATGCAATTTATATATTCGTAATTACAATAGTTTATAAACCAATTTTTAAGTAATTGAGCTTAGAATGAAATTGAAATAAAATAATAAAATAAAAAAATAGAATAAAATAAAACTAATTAATAATCATAATACAAAGAGAGGAAAAAGAAAAAATAATAATAATAATAAATTAAATCAACAAATAAGTTAATAAAAAAAAATATATAGATATATGTTAACTCATGTTTAAACTGTGTTCACTTTAAACAGTCAAACATCTCTAGTGTCCATATGAATTATGACTCTTGTTTGTCAGGAAGCAGCGTGTTGTTGTTTTAGAAACAATTCTCATTCATTTCACTGGTTCCGTTAATGCAGAAGAAGCCAATACGGCTCAAATTCTGCCACAACATGATGTCATCCGACAAGACGCTGCGTCGGCCAATCAAATACATGCAAGCACACATTCCTGGTGGATGAATCTGTAGCGTAAATGCTGTATTTCTACTGTTTACATCCTGATTGTTACAGTTGTCTCTGTGATAACTTCCTGTAAACCTTCAAACTCACAGATCCGTTACTCAAACTGGACTTCATGTCCCACAAGTGCCAAAACTCAGCACGCTATACTGATCATCAGCTCCAGGCCGATTTAATTTAATTTAATAGAGATCTTCATCAAATAACCATCACAAAGCAGAATATATGGACAAAACTCAAAAACTCAGTCACTATATAAGGCATGAGTCCCATGAATCATCCAGAGGAAACAATTATCATAGTCACTACTAAAAAATGATGATTATTACCTCCGCCAAGGCCCAAGGCCTGAAAGGCCTAGGAAGGGGGGTGGACGACTGTAGATTCAGCGTTTTTTCACATTAAACTCGGTGAAATTCCAGTTGAGTTGGACCAAAGCACACTTGGTGATAGTTGGAAAGAGTAACGACGTTGGCAAACGTACTCGGGCAGCTTGGCGGAGGTCTGCGCTCTCCAAGTGCCATTCTAGTTTATTTCTATGATTTCTAAGTAAGGTGGTCAATAGATTAAAATACACATTTTTTATCTGTTCAAAATGTACCTTAAAGGGAGATTTATCAAGTATTTAAAACTCTTATCAAGATCAATAATTGGAACATATCTTGAGGTCAGAGGTCAAGGGACCCCTTTGAAAATGGCCATGACAGTTTTTCCCTCACCAAAATTTAGCTTAAGTTTGGGGGTGCTATTTAGCCTCCTTCCTGACAAGCTAGTATGACATGGTCAGCCTGCTACAACCTCTGAAAGATCGATTGTGTTGATGCATTAAAGAAATTAGTGGATTTAAAACAAATTTGCGTTATTATCGCGTTATCAGCTGATGAATGATAATTTTCTCGTTTAACAAAAAAACATTTTTATAAAAAGGCTTTTTTTTTAACTCCATAAGGCGACAGCTTGGTTCACCTTTTCCACACCTTATATCGTCCTCTTTTGGCATATGTGTTGTAACTTATTGTTTTGATACCACTGGTTACGGGTTTTAGTTTTCCCATTATTTGGTCTTTATGCTTTGTTCTTTTATTGTTGTTTTCATTTTGTTTGTATTTTATTGTATTTTATATGTGCAAGCATTTTGTGACTATGTTTTCAAAGGCGCTATACAAATAAAGATGATTATTTGTAATCTAAAAGCTGGAACATGTTGGTGCTGCTGTGGTTTCAGTCTTCACTAAATCTCCACCTGATGTGGATGTTGAGACGTTCAGAGCCCTCAGGCAGCTTGTAAACCTCTCGTCTATTTCTAAACGTCTGGTTGGCTGCCGAAGCGGCGGAGAGCATTTGTTGGACTCAGAGAGCAGAGGAGGAAGAAGAGGAGGAGGATGATGAAGAGGAGGAGGAGGAGGCTCCGCTAAACATAGAGCAAGTGTTTCTCCGCCAACATCTACAACCGTCGATTTTCACCAATCTGTTGAGCACACAGACGACTCCTCAGGCTCTTCCTCCTCCCTCCGCCGCTCTCTCAGGTCAGCTTCCAGAGGAAGATCTCTCCCCGTGTGGAGGAATATTAAAGCGGCAGCTGTGTGGGAGGAGAGGTGAGCGGGGTGAACGCCGAGAGGATCGTTCGCATCACCCAGCCTCCACTTTCACTTTTCAGCCAATTAAAATTCATCCTGGAAATGGAAATGATTGTGTGGTCAACTGTGGAAGAGAGGCATCTTTTTCATTTTTAATGATGATGTAAATGAATGTTTAGCATTTAGTCAACCAAAAAGTAAAGTTTCAATCTGTCGAAGACGACCAGAGGATTCATTTAGGATCAATGAGTTAGATCGCTGACTGTCGAGTTTCATTCAAATAATGATGAGGAAGGAAGGCAACTTAGTGCTTCTTATCAATGAGAAAATGATTAACATTTATTTATTTAACATTAACATCTTTGCCTGATGGCTCGAGAGTTAAATCAAGATGTTATCTTGTCCTCCTGAGAACGTGAATATCTACGGACATATTTGTTCAGATTTCTCGTCCTAAACTAAGTATTAGTGTTTCGACTTGACGAACCAGCAAAGGCATCGATGACCTGGCTGTTCATTTCCTTAAAAAAACAGTGAGAAATGTGAGAAATAATCCATGCAGTTGATTAATCTGTCTTTATTTTGGATCGATAAAGGTTAGTTTCAAAGTTTCTAGGGAGTTTCCAGAGACCCCTGATTAGCATAAAGTAGCCTAGACCTCAACTTTATGCAAATGAGGAGCGGCCAACGTGACGGCCGGTCGGTCTCTCAAATCGCGGCGCCACGCTACCAGAATGCATCGCACGGCTGCTTACATAGACAATAAATTGGGAAGTGTGGAAAGGTCGGAGGCTGGGGTAACGTACCTTCAGTCCTGTGAGTCAGATGAGTCACTAATCAGTGAAGTTAATGTTAACCATGACCATTTCCTAACCCTAACTAAGTGGTTGTGTTGCCTAAACCAAACTTCCTGTGAAAATGCCGAGGGGCGCTGACCAAGTGGGGGTATTTGACGAGTTGGGAGTGAGAATGTGTTGAAATATGAGTCTATGATCAGGCTTTATGATTAAAACTCACGACTGAACATCTTCCACCTCACATCTTTGAGTTTGTTGGTGCAGCTTCGTGCAGCTCAGACTCAGTAAAGTTTTTAAACCTCCAGAGAGGACGGAGTCTGTCCCGCAGTCTTTAACCGACTCTGAATGAGACAAGAAGACAGAAATATTCTGCTGCTAAGAGGGACATTTCTCTGACAGCAGCAGCAGACAGGCGATGAACCGAAGCCGCCTGACACCACGGGGACAACGTCACAGCTTCAGACCGGGCTGAGAACACGTACAACTGATCCTGCATCAGTCCTGGATCCTCTACTCCTCTCTGGACAAGAACACACTGTGTTTGCTGTGTTATGAAATCAAAACAAGGTTCAGCTTATTTTCAGCTCCAGATAACAATAAGAGTAATAATAAGAGCTGCAGGCAGCAGAGAGCTGGTGTTTCATAAGCAGCAGAAAATATGAAACATTTATCAGATACCTGCTGCTTATTATTATTATTATTATTATTATTATTATTATTACTGTCTGTACATGTGGTTCTTTACAGGAATCTGACTTCTCTCTCCTGCAGTGCTGGAAAGTAACTAAGTGCATTTACTCAAGAACTGTACTTTACCGTACAACTTTGAAGTACCTGCAGAGTCTGAAATTAGCACCCGCCAAATGCAGGTAAATTGTTGGCAGTGGCGAGTAAAACCATCAGGCCATCCGCCACTTTGGCAGGCAGGTAAAACACTAGAGATGGGAATAGAGAACCGCTTCCTATTTGTCTGATTCCTGCATCTCATATCTCTGTGTTTATCGATTCCTCCTTTGATGCTTTCCGACAGTTACGCATGCACAATGACGCATACGCACGCTGTATCATGTTTCAGTTTGTTTGGGACCGGAGAGAAAACAAAGGGCTCAAAAGCATGACGCTGCTACTAAACCTGAGGGGACGCACCCTGTTTTTTTCCTGATAATGCGACACTGTGAACAACAACTCTGTGTTGAAATCAGCAAGAGGAGAGTTAGTGACGTTATCCGTTAGAGGCATGTAGGCAGAACAGTCCTGCTTGGTTAAATAATGGAGCTACTAACGTTAACGGAGGGGCTATTGAGTTACATTATGAGGCGTTCAAGCTCTGCTCAGTAAAATAAATATAGGGCGAAGGTAAAGCACAGTACAGTAATGCGTACAGTACCCTCCCGCCCCCTAAAAATAGGGCTCCCTCGGAAGCTACGGTGTAATTTGAACACTGTAATTTACCATGCATATAATATTTTTTGTGTAAAATATATCGAACATTGAATGACATCAGATCTAAAATGTTATTCCTTTTTTTAGTGCATAGATTTCAAAAGTGGCAGACAAAATCTCTGAGTGGCAGAAAAATAACAACAAATACTTGTCTGTCACAGTGGTACTACATACTTCTACTCCACTACATTTATCTGAAGGCTTTAGTTACTTTACATATTAAGATTTTTACAAACAAAACATATGAAAATGTTCAAGTAGAGCTGAAACTATTAGTCCATCATTTTTGTATGTAAAACCATTTGATGGTTCCAGATTGAATAATGTTAATAATGTTAATGTATTAGTAATAATGTTGAGGTTTGGACTATTATTTACAAACCAAACAATCAATCGATTAATGGAGGAAATACAGGCTGAATGCTGATTGGTTGATGGTGTTTTATGTATATATATATGACTGTCAGGTACGGTGAAGGGTTTTAAACTAGCAGCACATCTGAGTTCTGATCATTTACAGGTGAAGCAAAATACTACGAGGTATCATAAATCACGTCAAAGAGAAGAACACTTGACTTGTTTCAAGATGGCCGACAGGAAATGAAACAAGAGGTGAAGGTGAAGCAGAAAACTCAAAGTGTTCAATCTGTTTCTTTCTGTCCTCCACACCAAACAACCAAGAAGAGCCTGCAGCCATTTTAAACATGAATAAGGCAATTTTCTCCTCGACTCCGTAAATAGAAACACTAGAAAGCAGTCAAAGACCCAACAGCGACTTTTAAAACATTCATGCAGCCATTTTCTCTCAGCAGCTCTCAAACACTCTGCAGTTTCTTCCTTCCTCTCTGAAGCCACCAGAGACACAAAACGGCAGCGCAAAAACATTCAACAGTCGAGTTGAAACATTTCACTTTTTCTCACTGAAGCTCAAAAACATTTTCTCCTCTGAACCAAACGGCAGCATCGACAAACATCCTTCTTCTTACCTTCTTCAGCTGTCCGCTCCGGGTTCCCACGAACACCACCGTGTGCTCTCCGTAGGTGTAGGCAGCGACGGCGCCCATGCCCTCGGTGCGGTCCTCGTACAGCGGGTTTCCCTCGATGACCCTCAGGCCTCCGAGCGGCTGGTTCAACACCAGACCGCAGAAATCATCTCCGATCTGCTTCGGCTGTGGAGCAGAGAGGACGGGGACATTATTAACAGGAAGAGCAACTTTAATTTAGAGGATATAAACGACTACTTCAACACGACGCAGGAGGAAATCAGAATCAATCGGCGGCTTCAGGTGAAGAATGAGAGGAAGAAATGAGAAAACTAATTCATTTATTAGCTTCCAAAACAAAGATGGAAAACAAGTGAAAATAAAGTCGGGTTCACACTACACGAGAATCAAGCTGATTTTGGGAAGGAGGCGGGGTCACTCATCATCAACGCGTCAGTTACACTGCGCATGTGTTAAAACCTGTGGTTTTAATGCTCAGGCTGATCGGAATCCTTAAAAATATTCCTGAATCCGGATCATGATCCAGATAGCCACCAAAATTGAATTGTTCATTGTGCCACATCCCATCCCTCCAAAAAATGTCATTCAAATCCATCGTGGACTTTCGGAGTAATCCTGCTAACAGACAAACAAACACACAAAACCAACAAACCAATAAACAAACCAACGCCGGTGAAAACATAACCTCCTTCCTAGACCTTCAGCCTTGGCGGAGGTAATAAAGTCAGACTTAAATTTCAACCATGACAAACAAGAATTCAATTTGTTCGTCTCCAGTTTTACCAGCAACATCTATTTTCTAAATACAGAGATTTAATCAGGTCATATCTTACACCTCCTGAACCACAATGTAGAGCGTGCCTGTAACAGAGCCCCTCATGTCTGTCTGCAGTGAGGTTATTTCAGGTCGGGGGGTAGATGATGTTCTTATTCATGGCGGTAATGGCCTGCAGTGGTAACCATGGCAACGGAGCAGGGAACCCCGCCAGGAGACGAGTTTGTGGGCCGAACTTGGGAAGAGGATGGAGGGGGAGGAGAGAGGTGGGGGGGGAGGGGTCGCCCTCGGCAACTAGCCAACCAACCAACTAACTAACTAACTAACCAACCAACCAATCACAGGCAGTCAGCCACATGCTGATGAAAGATGAGCTAATGAGCCGAGCGTGTGTGTGGGTGTTGGTGTGTGTTTTGAGGGCAAAGATGGAGGAGGCGGGGCCTCTGTCCAGGCTCTGACCTCCTTCTTTTATCATAAACAGCAGGGAGTGTGTGAGTGTGTGTGTGTGTGTGTGTGTGTGAGTGTGTGTGTGTGTGTGTGTGTGTGTGTTCATGCATGGATGTAATACAACGTCCTGGTGTGTGTGTGTGTGTGTCAGTCTTGTTTTTCATTAAGCGTCACCAGCAGGCCGCTTTTCTGCACAACATGTACAATCTGTGCTGAGTGTGTGTGTGTGTGTGTGTGTGTGTGTGTGTGTGTGCCTTCAGTTAATAATGATCTTTCTGCCGTAAACACACACACACACACACACACACGTTTGTGCTTCTACACTTGTGAGGGCCGTCATTGAAGTGTGTGTTTTCCTGCAGTCTGCTGTTCTTGTAGTCAGCTCATCTTACCTGAGCACTTCCTGTTTATTCATCTCTCAGCGACTATGAGTAACACACAGAGTAGTCTACTGCTACTCCTAAGAAGTACTTTTAATATCTGATAAGAACTGATCTGGTGGAAACTTGGTACAGATTCTTAATTCAGTCCGGGTGATCCAATTTTGTGGTTAAAATCGTTAAAATAGAAAAATAGAGATCTTTGTGTTTTGTCTCTTTGTCCACACTAAAGGACTCAGTGCACACTGATACTGCACTGAGTCACCGCTGCACTCAGACTCTGTAGTTTGTGGACAGATCGACAGTAAGCAGAGTTTACTACAGTAGTGTTCATTTCGTTAATGAAAACTATAACTAAGCTTGTTTATCAGCAACTTTTTCTTCCACGACTAAGACAAGACGTCATTAAACACTACCTGTGACGATAGCAAACATGCAATGCATGTTTTTTCAATGCAGCAGTTTCTTCCATTTTTTCCCTGTTAAAAGGGTTTTTTTTGGTTACGTTTTTCCTCATCCAATGAGAGGGTCGTGCAGTAAAGGAGGGTGTCGTATCCTGTACAGATTGTAATGCCTCTTGAGGCAAATTTGTGATTTGTGATATACAGAGCGTTGCAGGGATGACGTATCTTTGCAGTCCAACCAGGAAGTTAGTATCACCCTGGTTTGATTTGGATAATTGCAGAAAATAATCTCTGTGGTAAACACACGTTTATGATACTTACATGTTTTGATCGGCAAGATAATCTCCTCAAATGAACACCACTTTATGATTTCTGAAGTGGAAATGCAATCTCCAGAATTAAAAAGCTAACGTTAGGCTATAAACAAACTACGCCACGGTCGCATGAACACGAGTATAAACAACGAGGCTGTAAAGGAGGACGTGTCGGCCTGATGACGTTTAGTCGTCTCATTTAGCCACTTGTTAGCAACCGTCTCTTTTAAGACATGTTTAAAGGCTTCAAAATTCACCAGTAGGATATTTACTGATGTTCAACATAATCTGATGACTGAACCATTTCTCAAGACTTCTAGTAACATTACACTAAAAAACAGGAAGAGGTGAGTAAATATGATCAAAACTAACGAGGACTCTGGAAGTGATTCCTGTGTGTTTCAGAGTTTCCACCAAGTTCTGTTGCTGTGATGCATCAAGGCCTTAAACCGCTAATGACAGGGTGTTAGCCAACCTCTCTCTCTCTCTCTCTCTCTGTGCGTGTGTGTGTGTGTGTGTGTGTGTGGACCCTGTAATAACGCTGCTCCTCCCTGTTTCTACACACAGAAACATGAAACTCTCCGAGGCTACGAAGGATCAAACGTTTAAATCATCTCCGATGTCAGATGATAAGATATGATAATAGATCACATGATGCAGTCCTCCCTGTGCAACACAATACACACATTATTTCTATACATAGACACCACTCCTTTATTGTGTAGACATTTGTGTTCTCTGACTGGTTATTATTACAGTAGTGTAATTTGTATTAACAAAGACAAACAGAACACTTAAAGAATCCACAAAATTTCATTAAAGCTTCAACAGGCAACAATTTTTTTGCATCATTGGGCAAAAAATTCATAATAACCTTTCAGCATATTGTGACTGACCAAACTGATTCTGGTGTCTCAAAACTTTAAGAGTGCATTTAGTTGGTGAAACTCACCGTGTGGATGCAGGGCAGCTCCTTGTTGAGTAACCACGGTAACGAGAGTCGGC
Organism: Sebastiscus albofasciatus; assembly: GCA_916701655.1. Classification (NCBI taxonomy): domain Eukaryota; kingdom Metazoa; phylum Chordata; class Actinopteri; order Perciformes; family Sebastidae; genus Sebastiscus; species Sebastiscus albofasciatus. The sequence continues at coordinate 37,532 of CAKAOI010048332.1, read as the reverse complement.
CCTCCCCGCGGTAACAGGAGCGGATCCTCTCTCTCATGGCCAGGTTGATGTCGTGGAGGGTGAAGAGACAGAGGACGGTCTCTCTGGGGGGGTTGGAGCGATTCTTTTGACCCTGAAAACAGAAGAGAGGTGCTGGTTCAAATCCCTGAAGCAAGGCATTAACACCAAAAATAATGAACAAGACGAGTCAGCAACGTCACAGCAAGAGAAAGAAATGGAAATAATAAAAAAACATAAATACAAAGATTGAAAAAAAAAAAAAACTAAAACAAAACAATAACAAAGAAACATATAATTACAGAAAGAAAGCAGGAGAAGAAGAAATAAAGGACATAAAGAAGGAAAGAAAATGGAAATAAAGACTTGTAGCCTGCAGAAGAATCAACGTCAACAAAGACAGACGTAAAAAAACCGAAAGAAAAACAAAGAAAGAGAACAGAGTTACAGAAAAAGAAAAGACATAAATAAAAAAGACAAAAAGAAAGGAAAAAGAAGAAAAGATGAAAGACACTGAAATAAACAATAACAAAGAAAAAGAAAAGAAATAGAAAATGGACAAAAATGTAAAATAAATAAATAAACAACTACAAAAAATGAATTAAAGGCAAGAAACAGAAAGATAGGAATAGAAAATGGACAAAAATAAAAATGCATTTAAAAATAAATAAATTACAATAAATAGAAAATGGATAAAAATAAATAAATAGACAATTACAAAAATGTAATTAATAGACAAAAAATAGACAAAGACAGGTAGAAATAGAAAATGGACAAAATAAAAAAAAATAGACAATTAAAAAAAAATTATTAAAAGACAAAAAAAAAAGAAGAAAGAAAGGTAGAAATAAAAAGATCAGAAAAAAAGAAAGACCAGAAGAAAGAAACGTAAGACATGAAATGACAGAGCAGATGATAGCCATCCAATCAGGACGGAGGGTGTTGAGGGTAGATCACCTGTGAGAAGACGACAAAGAGGACGTCGTCATCCTCCGACAGGCCGAGCGCCTGGGCCAACCGCCGCCCTGGTTTCTGTTTGTAGGCGGCCTGGACCAGCCGGTACTCCACGCCGTCCTTGGTGCAGCCGAGAGGAAACTCCACGTACGAGTAGAACTCGGTGTCGTTGGAACACATCCTGACGATCTTGGAGGTGAAGAACTTCTCTCCGCCGGCGTCCATCTGCGTCAGCTGCGTGTCCAGCTGCAGGGTCAGGAAGTAGACGTAGGTGCGGCTGGAGAAGCCGTAGACGTAATAGATGTCGAAGGCCGGGTAGAGGGACAGCGTGTCTGACGGGATCTTGATCTGCGAGGAGACAAACTCGTCCTGGTAGACCAGAGAGAACATGTTGACGCTCTCCTCGTCGGCCACCAGCTTCCTGCTGGACAGCGTGGGGAAATACTCAGACTTCCCATCGATGGCGGCGCCGATGAAGAGGCGGCTGCCGCCCTTCACCGGCTTCTTCCTCTTTGGGTCGGCCGTCCAGTCGTCCTCACCGACAACCACACCTGAAGAAGAGGAGGAGCACATTCAGGACACCTGTGCACTTACAGCTCTTTTCTACTGCTGGAACTTCATCAAACACTTCCTTACTGTTCACCTGTTTACATTTCTGGCATTATGTACTTTGTATTTTTCACTGTTTTTACTATATTTTGTTTATTTGTACTCTCACTCTCTAAATTTTCCCTCTAAATGAATCAAGTTTTATCTTATTTTAATGTCTCATCGTCTCTGATTCTGCTTTTGTTTCCACTGCTTTCAGCTCAATTTGGCGAAAACTACAAGGTGGTTCAATGCCCGACACACCAGTGTGGGCCACCGACTAGCTTCTGCCTGTATATGAACTTGTATATCCAGACAGCGGACGCACACGTAGCTCTGTTTATACTAAATTACATTGGATGTCAGCATGTGTATATCAGCGCATACAGTCGGTCCTCGTGGGCCTTTGCAGCATCACGTATCCAGAAAGTATAATTTGGGCTTAAAGGAAAGAAAATCAACAATATAAGTGTCGTTTTTGTGATCTGTTTAGAGGTGTAAGAAAATATTGAAAATATTGAGTATCACAATGTTATGTTTTGTGATATTATATCGACTCTCAAAAACACGACTTTAAATGAATAGTTTACATGCAAAGATGAACTCAGTCAATACTTTATTCATTTGCAAAGATATGTGCCCTCTCAAGGTAGTGCTATGATGTTGGATGTTATAGGGACTGTGATAAATGCAAACGCCAGGACATTTTTTACTCCAATTTTATGCATATGGTAGTGTGTTCTTTGTATAATGACAGTTTTCCTAAAATTAGATTATCACAATATATCACCTTGCTTACAGTATCACAATATATCACAATATATTTAACCGTAACCCCTGTATCATGATACGTATCGCCAGACTCTTGCCAATACAGAGCCCTAGTTCTATTTAGCAGCTGCTTTATTAGACTCATCTACCAGAGAGCACATACAAACGTTGGCTCTGCTGTCATCTTTTGAGTGAAGCATCTCAGTTTGTAAAACTCAGTGGAAATACAGAAGAACTTTAAAGATGTACCAAAGGTTTTTAAAAGTTCAGGTTATAAGAAGTTTAAGAGTGGGCTGTCATGGTCTCATGTTTAACAGTGTGAAGTTCTGCTGGTGTCCCATGGAGGCTGTACTGTAGTATTCATTTCTAGTTATCACCTTCAGAACTTATAATCATGAGAGCAAATCTTAAAATGATGAGTTACAACTAACTAATATATACAGCACTGTTGGTGACATGTGATCAGAGAATCAGTCAGTGTGTGGTGTGTCTGTCAGTCCACACTGTGTTTGAGATAAGAGGACTAAGCTGTCAGTGTTGTTGTTGTTGTTTGTCAATCATCTGCTGTTTTCTCAGCAGTCTTCATTCACTTTTTGTTCAAACTTAAAAAAAAAACGACGACAGCTGATTTTCAAATAAAAACCTGCAAAACATTTTGACACTCTGACACATGATTGACAAAATACTTCTCCGGCTTGTCAAAAACAAAGTGGAGAGGAAACATTAAAGCTTTGTTTTCTTCCTTTTTTACATTAAAATTACCAAAACTTTGTCATGATATCAGCACAACTCTGCTGAATGTGTGTGTGTTTAAACCTGCAGTGGAAAATACAGCAGACAAAACAACTGTTTATTTATACAACCGAGACCTTAATGCTGAGAGAATGAAAACACACTGGTATTCTTTAAAGCATTCTTTGCAAAGACCAGTGGATCTGTATCTCTATTATTACGTTAATAAATCATGAACCTTCAGGGAAATAAATGCTAATTATTAATAAGGTGTTCTTTCGGTCATCAACATACTAACTATATACACCTTTCATCATCTTAAAGTATCTGATCAGAACTGCACTACAACTTTACAGTATAATAAGCATTTAATTTTGCACTATGTCCACCTCACACGTGTATATATGTACAGTAAAAGGTCTTTTTATTTCGTTCGTTATCTTTGTCTTTTTTTCGCTCTGAGTGACTTTAACAATAAAACTCCCCACCGGGAATAATAAAGTACTGTAAGTACCATTATCAGAGTAACAGGATGGCTTTAGCCTAGCTTAGCACCAAGGCTGGAGGCAAAGTGAAACCAAAGAACGTATATTGATAAGAAGTGAGAGTCAATTGTTTGTTCCATTGCAACATCAGCGCCCAGCAGCAGAGCTACGCTTCCGCCATTTTGGACTGAAAGCGTTTACCGAACGAAAGTAAAACATCCGCCTACAAAGTGCCGTACAAAAGTAAAACTATATTAATTCTATTCTATTGTCATATTCAACTGGAATGGCCTGTGTTGAACAATAAAGTATTATAAATATAATAAGTGTTTTCAGTCCAAAATGGCGGCAGTAGCTGTTGTCAAAAAAACACCAGAGTTTTGTCTCTTTGCGTCAAAACTCTTTGATTCATACCAGATTAGGCGTTGCGGCGAAAACGCAAGTCTTCCCACTCATTTTGAATGGGGTTAATGAGTTTGGGCTGGGGCAGCCGCAGAGTGTGCCGAAAAGAAGTGCGGCGGCCTGCGGTGGAAATGTAGAAACAGAATCAACTTTTGGAGAAACACAACCCGATGTCACACTGTGGTGGCCAATCGTGTAACCGGCGGTCCAGAGCTGTACAACCCAGCTATGAGGGAATAAAAGACGTTAATCGTCACAGTCAATGGACCGTTAAAGAGACACTCCCACAACGCCGCACAACCCAACGGCAAATCGTCCCAACGCCTGATCTGGTGTGAATGCAGCGTTAGCCGGGTTAGCATTAGCTGGATGATTTTATAAAAAGGAATTCATGAGATGTGGGTGTGTTGCTAACTGCTGGCTCGGAGGTTTCTGTCCAACACAATCTTTCTTTTCATTTTCTATCTGTTCAGGTGTGTCTGACCCCGCCCCCTCCGCCCCAGCTTACCTGCCATCCCATCAGCCTCTCTGGCTCCAGACAGGTAGTGCTCTTTGCGGTGATGCGGCTCTCCCAGTTTAAAGAGATCCTCCAGTCTGAGGAACTGACAGACGCCCTGCCAGATCGACCCGCACGCCACCAGTCTGTTCCCAGTATAATCCACCAGTAAGAGCTTGTTCACATTATCTGACGACTCCAGTCTGAGGGCAGAGAGACAGACAGGAGGGACGTTAGACAGGTGAGCAGACTGACAGACAGGCGAGGAGACATAGAGGTGAGTCAGGTGCCTGGCAGGTAAGTGGACAGACGGGTAAGTGTACAGAGTAAATAACAGACAGGTAGACAGTTAGACAGACAGGTGAGCAGACAGGCAGCTGGGTAAGCAAGCTGTCAGATGGGTGAGTCACCAGACAGGTGACCAGACAGGCTGGCAGGTGAAAAGGTAGATAAGACAGGTGAGGAGACAGACAGGTGGCAAGACAGGCTGGCAGGTGAAAAGGTAGATAAGACAGGTGAAGCAGTCGAGATGGACAGGTGTAGACAGCCAGGTGTAGACAGCCAGGTGTAGACGTAAAGACGAGATGGACAGGTGTAGACATGCAGGTGAAGACATACAGGTGTAGACAGACAGGTGTAGACAGACAGGTGTAGACTGGTGTGGACAGGCAGGTCAGACAGACAGATGTAGCCAGACAGACGAGACAGACAGGTGTAGACAGGTGAGACAGACAGGTGTAGACTGACCTGTGAGCGCAGGCCCTGACGCTGGGCGGAGGGTAGCACTTGGCGTTGTCCTCCACAGGTCCGGTCATGTGACTCCTCAGCTCGGTCAGATTGGCTGACAGCTTCAGCACCCGGTTGACGGCGCCAACGAACACCTCACCTGTCCTCCGGTGGACGGTCAGGTGGGTGAGGGAGGAGTCGAACGCTCGATACACCACCTTGCCTGACGCCGCCGAGGGAGGGGGAGGAGCAGCCGGGGCAGAGAGGAGGGGGGAGGAGAGGAGGAGAAGGGAGAGGAGGAGGGAAAGGAGGAGAGGAGAGGAAGAGGGGAGCATGGTGGATAGAGAGAGGAGGAGGAGGAGAGGATGGAGGGATGGAGGAGGAGAGGAGGGGAGGAGGAGGAGGAGAGAAGAGCTGGCTGCAGGTCTGATGAAGAGTCAGCTTCACAGGGGCATGACTGTGGAGAGACAGACAGGAGAGAGACAGACAGTTAGGGCATATACAGTATACTGTATATAATATATAATATATAACTACAGGAGCCTGTTGGGGACATTTCATGAAACATATTACACAAACATATTACACATTACAGCATGTAGACAAAGGTAAGTGGACACCTGTCAACATCCTTCAGGACCCGTTCACACCTGAACTACATTCACACAGTGGCTTATTATAGATGAACCAGGAGGAGTAGACATGATGGCTGGGACGATACACCTATCTCATGACTGGATACTAGCACGATACTTGGGTGCCTATTCAATATGTATTGCGATTTTTGTTAACTTTTTTAACACTAGACTATGAGAAAAAGTTGAATCATACACTTCTAGGGACTTTTACTTTGGAAAATATCTAAATGAATACAGTAAGAATGTTTGATTTTCAGCATGTATGTAGTCAGAGATGTCCTGAAGTCAAATATATCAGGATCATTGTCAGGAATTATTTATTACAAGGATACGGAACGGATATGACATCACGTTACTCAGACTACAACAATAAAAGCGGTAACTTCTTTCTACCTCCACATAGACTCAAATGAAGGAAATATATTGATTCTGGCATTAAAAAATCTATTTGAAAATCGTAAAAAAAAAAAAAAAAAAATCGCGATACATAGGTGAATCTATTTTTTTTCCCACCCCTAGTGACTATAGAGTGAAAGAATCAGTCATAATGTGTGTTTATTCTACAATATTGTGACTTCATTCTAGACTCTAAACTCTTCTGATCCTTCACCTCCAGTCTGATGAGGAGCTTTAAAACCTTGTATTATTTACAAGAAGCTCTCTAACACACACAGGATTCCTCTGGCAGTGTAGAGATTAGCAGTGTGTGTGTGTGTGTGTGTGTGTGTGTGTGTGTGTGTGTGTGATGGAGTTATTGATCTGTTTCCGTCTGTCTTCTCACTGATTCTCTCATAAAGCTTCAGCAGCTCCAGTAACACTGAGCTGGATGGAAACTTCACTCTCAGCCTGGCAGCCATTTCTACTCCGTTTACATTTGATTGACAGCTCCGATTAGACACACACACACACACACACACACACGCACACCCACATGCACACAGACACTGAAACAGCAGAAATCAGTTTCATCTTAATCCACAGTCGTGAACGAGACAAAATGGAGGATTTCGCTCCTCCAGCAGGAAGATGTTTCTGCATTAAAACGCTGCGTATGATCTCAGCGTGGGCGTCCCGGTGGGAATTGAACCCTCAACTGTAGCTTCATATCGCGCTTCTGGTTTTCAGCTCGGACACATTAATCAATAAGAGAGAATATGAGAAACTGAGTGTGGAAACAAAGGAGGCTCAGAGCGGCATTCCTTTTCTCTTCTGATATTTTGAATCCTCTCAAACGTTTCCTTTTTCTCTGACATGTTGACCGCTGTCAGGATTATTCTGATTTATACCATCAGACCAGCGCTTTATTCTGATGCTGCGTTCATGTACTGTTGTCACACACTATACCATGAACACACTCTCCTCTATGCACCGTCCTACTTTGCAAACAAACGTTAATAATAAATGGATATTAGGGATGTCACGAATACCAATTTTTTGGGCTCCGGAGCTGTGGTAGTAATCAACAGCGAATATTCTGAGCTTCAGCTGGAAACAAAAATGTGTCATGATGAGTCCACACAGGCCTCTGTCTGCGCTCACTGCAGCCAATGGCTACAGCTGTGGTGAGCAGAAGGCTAAACTATTACCAACCCTTTCTCTCCATCTCTGAAACACTTCACCAATATTGTATCACTCTCTTTTTGAGGGACTTTACTGAAGGATAGTTAACTATAGGCATCCAACGATTTATACGCCCTCAATTTATCTTTACAGCGCTGCCGTTGGCTACCAGCCCGCTGGTTGGACGGCTGGCTACTTAGCTAACGTTCGAGTACTGATTCCACCATGCTACAGAAAATGAACCCAACAGCGGTCAGCGCTGGATCAGTCAAGTAGAAAAGAAAACAGAAAGTATTTTAATAACTGAATATGTGTTTTCGTTGTTATCAAGCAAAACAAGTGGAAAAAATGCCATGATTGATTAATAAGCAGAGAAACAAACTGTTAGTTGTAGCTCTACAGAGAAGTGTGATCTCCATTGTAGAGTGTAGAAAATAGTGATTCTGGCTGTGAACGGAATCCTGAAGCTCTAATATGTGAACATTAGTTTGTATGTTGAATACAAAGCGACAGCTCTAATGAGTGCTCACTAACTAACCGCTGTAATCTGCCGCCTCGTCTCCTTAATTATAGTGTCACTGTGTAATTTTACATTCAGTGAATGAAACGCGACTTCAGAGAGAAAGTTCTTAACGTGGAGGTCTGGGCTCCATTAATGCATCTGAAGAAGAAGAAGAAGAAGAAGAAAATGCTCTTCGCGCTTTGATGAAACACTAAAATAAATCCTCAGATTAACTCTTCACATGTCAAACTGACATCACAAGGTCGATTAGCGACAGCGACGAGAATATATCTGGATCAGCGCAGCTCCGACTGGCTGCTGCTAATGAGACAGTAGAAGAAGAGTTTACTGTTGAAACACGGAGTCAACGCCGCCGTTTTCTGAATGGAGGGATAATAAAGATTTAACTCCAGCGGCAGAGAGGTACAGTACGCCGAGTCCAACAATTAACCCCGTGACACACACACACACACACACACACACACACACACAAACACACAACTATAGAAACACGCACACACACATAGAAACACACACACACTGGGGAACACAAAGAGGCAGTGAAAGATCAGCACATTAGTTAATTAGCCTGCTGAGCTGAGGGGAGACCAGAGAGAGGAGAGGTCGACAGATGGACCAGAAAGGGAGTGTGTGTGTTATGTGTGCGTGTTGTGTACGTGTATATCTGTGTGTGTTATGTGTATGTGTATGTGTGTGTGTGTGTGCAGACAACAGACAGCTGGGCAGACAGAGGAGACAGATAGAGTTTCTCTAACTGGACTAAGATTTCACTGGACCATCCATCACCCTGTTGAACCACACACTGACTGTGTGCTAACAATAAACCCTGGCATGGTCAGAAAAGCTAACTGCTAACACGACCTAATGCTGTGTTTATTAGAGATGTCACCATACCAGAAATGTAGTAGTTGATACCAGTGCCAGTGAAATTCCACGATTCTTTATTCCCAATTCGATACCACGGTAAAAAACTAAAGTAAAACAATAAATCCCATGTACTTCACTATCCACTCCTTTACGACATACTGGCTTTTGTTAGGAAGTTGAACAGGTCATAATTCCCTCTCTATTATCTAGTTTATATTACAGTGAAAACGTCTCCTTCAAACTACTGGATTTATTCAAGTTTCCCAACAAGATGACACTTGAACGCATCGATTTGAAACAAGCCTATAATGTAAATCAATGGCGCCTTCGTTAACGTTAGCTGTCCTGCACAGAGCTAACAGCTAACTGCTAATAAAGTGCCTTTCTTCTTTCTTCTTCTTCTCTTTCTAACAGCTAACAGCTAACAGCTAACGGCTAACGTTAACTAGCTCTCGTCCTGCTGATTTCAACACAGATTTGTTGTTCACAATGTAGCATTATCAGGGAAAACATTGTGAGTTTACTGCGTCCCAAACACATTTTCTATCGTCACCAGGACGACGGGACGCCATTAGTCTCGAGCCCTGACGATACCTATGATACTGTAGAAAAACAAGTGCTGCCACGCTTTCCGATTTTTGGCATTGACTTGGTACCGACATCAGTTCTCGTGACACCCCTAACTGCGTTCATGTTGTCATCATTCAAACAAGCATCCAAGTGAGAAAGATCGTTCACGTCTTCCTCCTCGCTGATATTCCAGGTAACTCTGGCAGGTACGATAATGCCACGTTTCTAACTTGTAAATATTGCTCACATCAACTTCCAAAATATATTTACACCCGGGAAACTTCAATATATCTGACTCAGAAATATTTGAAAAACAAGCAAACACAGATGCCATGTGTCAGCCAAACTCTATGTAATTAAACCCAAATTGAATAGATGCGTGAATGAATGAATAAATATTAGTTTTATTAACATGTCATGAATATAACTACACCTTATAATACACCATACATTCATACAAACCAGGACTAGAGTGCTGCATACACAAACATCTTTCACAATCAAATCTTCAGACCATTGTTCAATCAACAGAATTCATAAAATCACCAACAAAAACACACAGATACTAATTAAATAATCTTTGATTATTACTAAGCTTTGAAGACAAAGATGACACCAGATTATTTCAGTTTTTTCGAGCCATTTTGTGGAAAACTAACTCTCTTAAATCACCAGAATTTGTTCAGTGTAAAAGAAAATAGGACTCACTTTCCATTTGACCCAGATCACGCAGCTCACACAACCAGTTTTCCTCCTGAATATTATTTTTAATATTATCGACCGACCAGAGGAAAGACAGCAGCTCTCAGCTGTGACGCTAAAGATCTTCTTGAGCTTCCAGATAAACCAGACATGTAACATGTGATAACAATGATGTTAACAAAGCTAAATGCCATCCGAAGCTAACATGAATACTGGAGCATTTCACCTCTCCGTGTGGATGACTTCTGATCTACATGTAAATGTTGTAAATTAAAAAGTGAAATATGGCTGGCTGATATACCACAGAGGCCGAATGAACCAAAACACTTAACCTTTCTGTAAAAATGAGTCAAGTTTTATTTCCTGAGGTTTTTTCATCAGTAAGAGAGAAAGACGGAAAATTGGCAGTTTTTGAATGGAAGTCTTGTGTGTCGGTAACAAAGCAGCTCGTGAATTCGCTGCGTCAGGGAAACATTTAGCTCTGTGTTAGACAGAAGTGACCTTCAGAGAGCGTCAGACATCAGCAAAACACACAACCTCCAACGTATCACACCATCTATTTCTGTTTGGATTTATTTTAGTTCTCTCTTATTAACAGTTTCTAGCTCACACTCTGGTTTTATATCTTCTTCTTAATCACTTAATTTACTTATTAATGTTTCAGTTGTTGTTTCTTAAAGGAGATGACATTAGGAATAATGAAGAATTGTGAGGGAGTATGTCAAAAATATGATGTTTATTGTCAAAATCATTGACAAAGTCCAAATTTTGACTCAACAATTACACCACACAACTTTTTTTTTAATCTTAAATCCAATTATGAGTCTGTTTTTTTTACTTTTTGGTAAAATATCAGACTGGACCAGATTCGTAATTGTTATCTGCATTTATCTATGTACTTTTTCAGGGCTGTCACGCAATAATAATGCGTTAACGCAAATTTGTTTTAATGCCACTAATGTTTTTAATGCATATTGTGATTTTTAGGCTGTAGCAAAATCAGTTTTATAGATAGAGTGATGGTACTGGTATCATATGAAACTAGAAAACCTAAGGAATTCATTGGTACCAACCATGTCATACTAGCTTGTCACGAAGGAGGTTAAATAACGTTCCAAACTTATGCTAAATTTTGGCGAGGAAAAACTGTCATGGCCATTTTCAAAGGGGTCCCTTGACCTCTGACCTCAAGATATGCGAATGAAAATGGGTTCTCTGGGTACCCACGAGTCTCCCCTTTACAGACATGCCCACTTTATGATAACCACATGCAGTTTGGGGCAAGTCATAGTGAAGTCAGCACACTGACATACTGACAGCTGTTGTTGCCTGTTGGGCTGCAGGTTGCCATGTTATGATTTGAGCATATTGTTTTATGCTAAATGCAGTACCTGTGAGGGTTTCTGGACAATATCTGTCATTGTTTTGTGTTGTTAATTGATTTCCAATAATAAATATGTACATACATTTGCAGAAAGCAGCATATTTGTCCACTCCCATGTTGATAAGAGTATTAAATACTTAACAAATCTCCCTTTAAGGTACATTTTGAACAGATACAAAATGTTGCGATTCATTTGTGATTAATTGCGATTGAATATTTTAATCAATTGACAGCCCTACTTTTTTAAAATAAAAACCTTATGTAATGTTATTAACTCCACCCAGCTGCTGTGCCACCACCCAACTAGGAGCCATAAACACACCATGCCTCACCCTCCATCACCCCCATCTGCATCCGTCCCCCCTCTCTGACCCCTCCTCACCCCTCCATCTCTGTGACTGAGGCTCTGTGTGAATCACAGGCTCCAATAAACACCCAACAAAGACACATTGTGCTGCAGTTTCCTGGTGAGAACGGCTGCAGGGTCGGTCCGGGTGGAGAGAGCTGCAGGGTGGTCTGATGGAGGAGATAGTGGAGGTGGAGGGGGATGGATGCTGATAGACTGAGATAGAGGTAACACATACAACTCCGCTATCTGCTGCTGAAACAATTAGCTGATTAAGCGATCAACTGATTGACAGTCATTTATTAATCAAAACATTTTTTTGGGTGTTGGACTGAAGGAGTGTGAAGATGAAAAGTTGTGAGAAACATTTTTTAGACTAAACAATAAACCTCTTTTACCCGATGGACCCGGTACCAGGTTCTGCTGAGCTGTGTGTTAAAACACTGCCTTTAAAAACTTCATAAAATCGGTGGTGGTCTTTTTTTCTGAATTGTTTCTAAGAGATCAGGCCTTAACGCTACTAAAACAACACTCCAAGTGTATTTTGTCCAAACAATGTTTGTTTGGACAAATGATTTCAATATTTTAGTTACAAAATCAACACATGAGAAATTGTATTTTTACTTTATAATATTTTTGACCGTTTTTATATTGAAAGTACATACTTGACTTTCATTATTACAACAAAGCTACTCCATTTGGAGTCAAAATTATATAATTTAGTTGTTTATTTTATTGATTTTATACTGTGCACAATGGTAGAATGTGATGATGCACAGAGTAAATGTCATGGCCAAAGGCTCCATTGTGTGCACATCGCCTCCTGTAGTGGATATCAGGAGTATTTTAGAGCCAGATTCCTTATATTATATTTTATTTTGGAAATGTCTGTCTAGGCGAACCACACCTTCCAGCGTCCTAGAGCTTAATAGGTTAATATATTTATCACGAAAGATAAATACAAACAAATGAATCAATACTGACAATAATCAAAGTTCAAACTCAAAACAGGAGAAGCTTTTTCTTCCCTGCAGCCACGGTCGGATGCAACTCGTCTACATTCGATGTGTTTCAGCTGCGTCTTTCAGTCTCGTTGTTACGTGATGAGATAAGTTTCCATTTGAGTCGACCCAGCTGTCTGCAGCTGAACGTCTCAGAGCTTCATATGTTAAACTACCGACCAGAAGCATCTTTTACGCCTCAAGTCTATTTTTTCCATTTGCACATGCAAACATTTTAAACCCCCGTCGAAAAAATCATTTGACTAGTTTAACACTAGTACAATGGTAGAGTATAACGACCAGATACTGCAGATATAAATATGTATTTGCTATGGTTATTCAACGCCACATAATTACACACTCTGTCTGATGAATGAAGAGACTCATTAACACTGGTTCTGGATGAGAATAAGAATGGTGATGTGCATGTGTTCATCCCAAAGACTTTTCAGACAGTGTTTTGTGATCAGGTACAAACTTTATAACCAATTTTAAGAATAATTCTTGTTTATTTCAACCTGTCATATTTTTTGTTGAGGCTCTACATGTCTAATCTCCGTTGTAGAGAATCAGGGGAACAAGGATTAGTGCAAAACAACGTTCTTCCTGCAGATTAACATGGGAAAGTCATGTTTTTTTTTGTGAATTGGCTGAAAATGTGAGAATCCATCACATGAAATTCTTTGACAAAACAATACCAGCTTTTTCTCTGAGCTTTCAACCACATCAAACAGTCTTCAGCAGATAGAAGCTGTTGTAACTTCATTTACTTTCAGGACTTCTCGTCCACGTTGGTTTAAAGTGAAGCATCAAAGTTACAACCGAAAGCTCCAGAAAGAAGAAAGTAAGTTGACCTTGAGATGGGATTGTTTTGTCACAAACTATTATCTACTGTATATTTAGAATTTTTTTAATGCTTAACATGTTAAATGCTGTTTTATATGTGATAAAAACAGGCTTATATAATAAGCCTGTGTCTGTATGGGAATATGTCACACATTAAATGGTTTTTCACCTAAATATACAGAAATACTCTGTTACAAGTAAAGATCCTGCATTTAAACTCTTATGTAAAAGTACCAAAAGTAAAATTACTCATTATGCAGAATAATATATCTTACATTATTCTATTATAATTATTGATGCATTAATATGTACAGGACTTACAACTGGTAAAATAAAGGGCACTAATTGTTATATATATACCGTATATATATATATATATATATATATACGGTATATATATGTTGTTGTATATATATATATGTATATATATATATACGGTATATATATATATA
>CAKAOI010048332.1:0-23472 GCA_916701655.1 Sebastiscus albofasciatus | reverse complement strand
GATTTATATTTTGTATTATTAATCTGAAGTAAAAAATACAATATTTCCCTGTGAGATGTAGTGAAGTAGAAAGTAGCAGAAAATGGAAACACTCAAGACAAATTGTATTGTAAATGTATTTAGTTACTTTCCACTGAAAATCCCATCAACAGCTTCTGTGTGTTTCACTTTAAAAATAAATTAAAATGGTAAAAATATTACAAATAAATCCTTTAAACTTGTTCCAGTAAATGCATCATGTTGTTGTAACAATAACTCCGATCTAATTTAATGTCACTTCCTGTAATTACATAAACAGAGAGAACCGTAAACCACTGTGTACTTTAATACGTCCACTTTAATTTTACTGCCTCGGCCTCTGTAATTACAAACCTCTGACTGTGCTATTACCAGCTACAACGCTAACACGCTAACACGCTAACACGGCGTGAGCACTTCACTGTCCGTCTGTAAATCTGAGCAAGTCTCTCTGTGGAGACGCAGGAAGGAGTTGCTTCATCCAAACAAAGGAGGTTAAATACAAACTGACATTATGTTGATCTAATAGAATAAAGAAGACCAGATAATAGAGGAGTGGTGGAGACACAGTGCCATTTTGTTTTGTCTCATCAAAATATAAAAAAAGAAATAAAAATCTGAGGACAATTTTTCACCAAATTTGCTGCAAAAATGTTAAAACTTCTGTTCCACGAGTCGAGTTTATTCACATGTATCTTAGTGAAACTGACCACAGAACTTGCCACATTTTCCTCTTTTCTTTGACTGACTGCAGCTGTAGTTTTCACTGTATGTTGCACCAGTGTTAATTGAACTGGGACACGGAGGCCTCAGGTTTGGATATCGGAGGCGTTAAATGTTGGATCTACAACCTCGAACCAGAGGAGATCCTTTTCTTATAGCAGGTATTACATGTCCAAAGGTAACAACATCCAGCGACCAGCTGCTCTAAAGCTCACGTAACATAAAGTGTAAAATGACATTTCGCAGTTTTTCGGGGGGTTACAGTACATGTCAGCCTGGAGGGATTTCATTGGACGATCATTATCTGGCTCCACGGCAACAAGCAGAGAAATAACTGCTCCATTAACTGTGTGTGTGTATAAAACAGTCCATCTATCTATTAGGACTCTGTCATTACCACAGGGTCTCAGACCACACACACAGTATCATCAGTTATTTCATTAGAGGGAAACACTGTTGATCACATGACGCTGTGATGGTGGTTGAAATGTTGTATTTTAATGTAATGGATCAGCTGATGGAAACCAGAGACATCGAACATCTAAACATGTCTGACCCTGAGCGGTTACAGCGGCGGCCATGTTGGCTTTGGAGTCACAGTTAAACAAACATCTGTTAGAGGCTGATAATGGACCACATGTTTGGTCCAAGTGGGTTTTTTATTGTCACTATCTCTGCAGCTCTGACTGGACTAGATAACTGTTGAATTTTTGCTTCTTAGTTTTAGACAGATTTTCATGTCTCACGTCTTTTTAGGGACCATATGAAGTGCAAAATAAAATGTTTATTAAATGTTTATTTAATCTGAATAAACACAGTCTGCAGGTATTTATTTCAACAGCCTGCAGCAGTAACTAGAGCAGCCTCTATTCAGCTGGAGAGGTCAGATCCAGGGCTAAATAATTACGCCCTTGTGTCCAGATTAAACAAACGAGATACAACATGCTACTCATTACTACGAGGTGTTGGTAGGTGTGTTATTGAACCTTGGACAGAACCAGGCTAGCTGTTTCTAGACCAACACTTACAGTGTTTATGCTAAACTAGGCTAACCACTCCGTACTGAACACACAGACTGATATCCATCTGAACATCTCACCATCAGACAGAAAGATTTCATCTTACAGTTCAACTGCTTTCAGGCTCGACACATCAACTCCTTTTACTCGTCAGCTGACACCTGCCCTCACCATTTACAGTTCAACTACTTTCAGTGCTAACATACAATCTGACATTCTTTGACAATTAATCTTGAATCTAAAAATTAAAATTCTTTCACGCTGCAAAAGACACTTCACCTCCTTTCAGAGCTTCAACTTCAGCTGCACCTCTAATACAACGCAAAACATCTCGCATGCAAACAATTCATACTTTTAGGGCATTTTAACCCGTTTACAGTGTTTTCAGTGTTAGTGGGCACGCTTCAGTTAAAGTCCACATGAAATTAAAAATACATTTTCCCAGTTTTAATCCTGTGTCCCTGTGTTCATTGTTCAGGATGAATATTCCTGTATTTTTTCATATTGCAGAAAAAAAAATATTGCAATTCCAACATCGTGCAGCACTAATTTGTACATTAGTAGGGATGTATCACAGCTTGGAAGTGAAAGCAGCGCTCTGTTTATTTTAATGTGAAAGTGCAGTAATAAAAATGTTGTCGCTAAAAATCAATGAATAATCGTGGTATCAATATTGATCAAAATAATCGTGATTATCATTTTGGCCATAATGGTGCAGCCCTACATCAGAGTATTTTTTACATCAAATCTCGTCTTTTCTCTTCCTGTAAACAGTTTCAAATGTTCGATGACTCATCCTGCACTCGGGGGCGTTTACAAAAAATGTATCCAATCAAATGAGACTTTGGGCGACTAGCTAGCCGATCGTTTGTGGATCGAATCGATATATGTTCTTTGATTGAAGTAGCTAACAAATCAATATGGAGAGGGACTAAATGAGATGTGTTTTGGATATCAGTGGGAAAAACGCTGTTTTCATTCCCAAACCAATGTGGCTGAGGTCTGATTCATTCAAGGGGAAAATTTAACGATCTTCAACGGACTCTGTGTCACTGCAGCGCCGCAGTTCATGCAGGTGAACGTCCACCGGATGATGACGACGGTCCAATCAAATGATTTGATTGAAATCCCACTTGTAACTGTATACAAATATTCGGTTTCACTGTGAGATACGTCACAGTGCAGCCGTTAGAGACGCTCTAACTTCAGTTTCACGGGGACTTTAAAGGAGCAGTGTGTAGAATCTGGCGGTATCTAGCGGTGAGGGTGCAGATTGCAACCAGCTGAAACTTCTCCCATCTTTCAAGCGTGTAGGAAAACTACAGTGACTGCCGTGAAAACATGAATGTCTCTCTCTAGAGCCAGTGTTTGGTTTGTCCATTCTGGGCTACTGTAGAAACATGGAGGACTCCATGAAGAGGACCCGCTCCCTACGTAGATATAAACGGCTCATTCTAAGGTAATGAAAACAGAGACGTGTATTTCACTTCTTTCTGTCCCGTGGTATTTTGGCCTATTTTTGGATCCAAAACAAACTGTAAACACACAATGACCGACATGGAACTCATTCATCAGACGGTCTCGGTGACCTTTGACCCTCTCTATACATCAACTCTGCACTGACTGCCGGAGCAGAACATCCAAACAAAGTTCATTCCCGTGACTGACAGTCGAGTCACGCTGCATTTAACCTCACTGACGGCTAAATTTATTTCCTCCGAAGGTCATAAAGAGCTCACAACGTTAATGCTGATTGGACACATTAGCTGAGCTGGTCGTCCTTCATCAGAGACAAACAGAAACGTGATGCAGACCACCCAGATTCATTTGAATTCTGAATTCAGATCAACATTATGAGAATATACTAGTGAAATGCGTTCTGATGCGGATTGGCATGTTTTTGACCTCAAAATCAAATGAAAACGAATTGACTTTAATGTCTGAGTTGCGGATGTACTGGTAGTCAGAGTTAGGCTGTAACACATCACAGGATGTAACTCGAACTGCACCATAATGAGCTCTTTTATAGGTGCTGTGTTATAAATACAATGGGCCTCCATAGAGTTTAATGCATTATATAAAAACATAATGAATCATGAACTGTACATGTCACCATAATGAGCTGTTCTACCAACAGTCTCACAGCAGTTCATGAAACAGTGGGGAACATTTTTTTTCGTGACACTCTTTTGCGCAACTTTCAACAACGTATTTTTCATGCGTTTTACAACAAATGTCCAGCAACACCTAACGCACGTGTCACTTTCCGCTCCAGTCTTTTCAAAATAAAACAACTTAGTTAGGTTCAGGAATAGATTGACTTGGTTAGGTTTAGGCAACAATCTCTTGGTTAAGTTTAGGAAGAGATTGACTTGGTTAGGTTTAGGCAACAATCTCTTAGTTCGGTTAGGACTAGATCTACTTGGGACTCCTAATGAATTGGATTTAGGAGACGAGCGTTAATTGGTAATTTGGCGAGAGACTAAAACAGAGACGCTCTGTCCATCGTCAGTACGGAGATACAACACGCAGAGACTCAGTGGGTTAAAGGAACAGTCCGGCATTCTATAAAATCTTGATTCAACATCATGAGATAAAAAACAAAATCATAAATTCTGTATGTCTGTCTGCATAAAGTTATTCTAATTTACTTTCATATTGTAAAATGGCTGCTGTTACATCACTGGCAGGGGGAGGGGCTACAAACCAACATGCCTGAGAGTTTAGAGAGGTTTTTATGCTCCGTGAGATGTGAAAAACTCCTGGTTTGCTTTGGAAAAAAAATCTCTTTATTGATGTTAAATCTGCACGCTGTGAGATAAATGAGGTGGAAACATGCACAAACACCGGTATGGTCCTTTAAACTTCACGCATTACAGGATTTTATCTCCCAACTGAGACCAAACTGGCTCAGACGTCCACATCACATCCGTCCATCAGCGGCTCTGTGTGAACATGAAGCAAAGTGTTTCTGCAGAAGCTAAAAAGCGTTTTTTTTGTTTTAAACTCGGCGGAGCCGCCGGCTTCATTAGTCTGATAAAAAACATTTACCTGACGCCTTAAACTGTGAACATTAACAGCTGTTATTTTAAAGCGTGTGAAGTGGCTCCAGAGCGGGAAGGAAAACACTGAGCTGAGCTGAGCTGCTGTTTCACTCATTAACAGGCTGCCACGTTCTGACCAACGAGTACAACTCAACACACTGTCCTGTTCTAACGATTCATAAAGAAAACAGACTGGTACCTCTTTCCCAGGAGAAAATCTACGGTTCTTCTACCAGTTCCTCCAACTCAAATGTTAGGCCGTAGTTGAACTTTTAAAGGGACAGTGTGTAGGATTCGATTCACTTATGTATCGCAATTTTTTTTTTACGATTTTGAAATTGATTTGTTTAATGCCAGAATCAATATATTTGTTTCATTTGAGTCTATGTGGAGGTAGAGGGAAGTTACCACTTTTATTGTTGTACTCTGCGTAACATGACGTCATATCCGTTTCGTATCCGTCAACATAAACAAACTGCAGCGAGTCGAAACGACAGAGCAGAAAACAGCGGAGGGTCTGCGTGGACACGACCTGCACCCTCACATGTTAAATCCAAAGTGGTAAACACTACACATCCAGTAAAGTATGGAAGAGCAGAGCTAGACATCACGGCTAAAACTGCATGCTAACTCTGTCATGGACAGGAAACGTTTTCGTATCACGGTAACGTGCGGTGAAGTCGGCCGTCACTCTCATCTCCGTGGTCAAATCGTCCAACGCTACAACTGTAGAGCACCCATATACTGACATTTATGTTAAATGCATTCAAACGGCCCCGATGGAGCTGGCCATGGATGTATAAAGAGAACGGAGCAGACGGGAGAGCTAGAGATGGCCTTGGAGAAGTTAGAGGAAGTATACACGTGTGACTATGTCCGGTTTTCAAAATAAGATGTTAACAAAGGGAACTGTATATACAAAATACATATATGGAAATAAGATTGATTAGATTATATTCACCAGAAGTATAAAACATTACATGTCCCTTATAAATTAAAAAGAAAATACCACTAATTTGAGAAGTAAATGTCTTTATTCTTTGATTTTTGGGTTGCTGGAAAAAATTTAAAAAAAAAAATTCCTGACAATGATCCTGATATATTTGACTTCAGGACATCTCAGACTAAAAGTGTATGATTCAACTTTTTCCCATGGTCTAGTGGTAAAAAAGTAAACAAAAATCGCAGTAAATTGTAACATCGAATCGCAATACTTAAAAATCGCAATACGTATCGAATCGGCACCCAAGTATCGTGATAATATTGAATCAGGAGATAGAGGTATGGTTCCATAGTGAATATGCAGCAGTTAAACTGGTAAATTAATTAGTTACAGTAAATTGTAATTCGTACGTCCTTCGTCCGTTTATAAAAGCAGCAGTGTGACAATAATACCGGATCAATCGCCTCTCAAGAGCTTCAGTTACAGTAGAAACCCTCTGATACTCTGAGGTACTTGCTCTGTGAGAAGGATCATCCTGTAGAATATTACTGTGATAATATCAGATTCTCTTAATCTGCAGACTCTTTTATTGAGGTCACCTCCAGAACCTTGATCTCTGACGCTGTAACTGTCTGATTAAGGAGGAGGTCAGAGGTCACGGTGGTGTGATGACGATTACGAGAACAGGAAGATAGATGAAGAAGCATGGCGGTGTTTCCCTCAGAGCAGCTAGTCTTTCTGTATTTCCACCACAGAGAGACGACTAAAAGCATTCTTCTTTCTGAGGAGATACTTAAATACTCAGTTTACTTTGGGAACTGCATTAGTTGCTAAGTTACAGAACATTAAATGATTATTAGATGATTTTTAAATCAGAAAAACCTATGCCGAATTCACACCAGAGCAGTGGCGAAGTGCGGCCTGCGGCGAGCTGCCATGTAATGTCTGTGAAAAGCTGCGGGGGCCATTTGATTCTGCAGCGAAGTGCGGCCAAACAAAAGTTGGGAAAAGTTCAACTTTTAGCTTCGATGTGCAGCCAGAGAATACCCTCAGCCAATCAGTAAACCGATCCTGAAACATATGAACACGCCTCCTGACCGCAGAAGTGTGGCGCTCTCAAGTATTGCAGTTGGATATTGCGATTTATTGTGATTTTTTCACACGCACACCCTCCACCGTTTGCTACTTTCTAGTTTCGACTAGCTACGGATATGATGTCATGTTACGCAGACTACAACAATAAAAGAGGTAACTTCCTTCTACCGCCACACAGACTCAAATGGAGCAAATATATCGATTCTGGCATACAAATATCTATTTCAAAATCGTAGAAAAACGTAGGTGAATCGATTTTTATCCCACCCCTATTTGACACGTGTGAATGCAGAGCCAGAGGTTTGTGTCTGTATGTGAGTCAGGTTGGCTGGGAACTTCTGATATATGACATTTAAAGAAAAGAATTCACTGCTGATCTGCTGAAGCAGCTCTGGTCCATGTTATGACTATTATATCTAAATATTTATCAGGTTAAGATCTCAGACTGAAGCACACTTTAGTTCATCTCTAATGGTTTAAAACAGCAAACAGAGAAGCTGAGAAGTTTGAGTTGAAAAGTCCAAACTGACAATAAGAACGGAGACGTCCAACACAGTCGTGGTGTTGTTACATGTTTTCAGTCATTTACTACAAATCACATGTACTTTACATTCC
Organism: Sebastiscus albofasciatus; assembly: GCA_916701655.1. Lineage (NCBI taxonomy): Eukaryota > Metazoa > Chordata > Actinopteri > Perciformes > Sebastidae > Sebastiscus > Sebastiscus albofasciatus. Next base: position 16,015 of record CAKAOI010048332.1, on the reverse strand, counting down.
TGAGGACCATTTAACTGAAACACAGCGCAGAGTTTCAGATCTGTGGATGTGCTGTTTATGCGTTCAGCTAAAAACTGATGGTTTGTTCTGAAAACAGTCACACGAGTGGAAACTCTACAGGATTTATAGCTAATGAGCAAAAAAACATGGGAAGAAAAAAACAGTGTTATGATCCTTTAATGGCTAAAAAGAGCAGGACTCCACCCTGAACACACACTTACACACACTAACACACACACACACACACACACACACACACACAGTGAGTCTATGTGTCCCTGTTGGTTCATAAAGCATTTCTATAGCTCAACAGCTGCAGCGTGATGCCACACACACACACTAACACACACAGTAACATGCAATTATGCACACACAGGATGTGAACACACTGGTACATACATGTATTTGACCCTAGACTCCAGAGATTAAATCACACACACTTTACAGCAGCAGCTACGTGTTTGCTTAAAGGTTCTCTTTAAGAGTCGTAAACAATTTGACTTAGTTTACGAACATGTTTTACTTAGTTTTCACACATATTTTATTTAGTTTACGTACATATTTTGCTTAGTTCCCATTCGTATTTTACTTTGTTTACGTATTGTTTTCGTTATGTTATCATGTTTCCATACGTATTTTGCTTATTTTTCGTACGTATTTTACTTAGTTTACAGGCTATTTTACTTAGGTCCTTGTACGTATTTTACTTAGTTCCTATGCGTATTTTACTTCGTTTACGTACATATTTTACTTGGTTCCCATACTTATTTTACTTAGCTTATATGCGTATTTTACTTAGTTCCCGTATGTATTTTACTTAGTTCACGTACGTATTTTTCTTAGTTTATGTATGTATTTTACTTTGATTATGGAAGTATTTTACTTTTCTTAAGTAAATATTTTACATCCATATTTTACTTAGCTTACGTACATATTTTTAATTAGTGTACGTACATATTTTACTTAGTTTAAGTACGTATTTTACTTTGATTATGTATGTATTTTACTTAGTTTATGTACGTATTTTACTTTGATTATGTATTTATTTTACTTATTTTACGTAAATATTTTACTTAGCTTATGTCCATATTTGACTTAGCTTACGTACGTATTTAAGCCCAACCATGATGTTTTTCGTGAACCTAACTAAGTGCATCCCTTTCATGGTAACAACATGGCGTTAAATGACAGGCGAAAAGCCTAAAATGCGTTATTATGACACGCGGAATGTCCCTAAAATGTTGTGCTATTTCTACGCCTTCCATGAGATCAGGTTGGAAGAAGAGAGGACCGTCATGTGAGCGCTGTGTGAAGGACGGCAGATCGATTTGTTAAATGTTTGTTACTGAAAAGAAGACTTAAACTTCCTTCATGTTGTCTTCATTCTCAACAAAGATATAATGCAGACGAGACTATCTGGGTTTGTCAACTTTACACCCTAAACAAGTTCAGACCTTTAGGACACTTTAGTCATTCTTTGCCCGTTTGGTTTTATTTTATGTTCATTTATTTTATTCTCTTATTCCTTCTAACTGATTAAAATGATTGTATGGATTGTTGCCTTCTATGTGTTAAACTGTGCACATCTATCATTATGTGGTATATACTGTATCAGTTTTATGTATTTTATTTAACATCTGGCGAAGAGACAACAGATGGAGATTAAACAGTACAACACTTCTCTTCATTATGTTCAATTAATGGAGAAATTAATGAGGCAGATCGTTTATTTCTGTATTTTTCTGCCTCTTTTATCCATTTCTGTAGATTTACTTTGTTAGTTGCGCTTTCCTGCAGTGTGTGGGAATTTACACTCCAGTGAACACACTAAACACACTTCTGAACACAAGCACACAGTACGTGTACACACACAGTACACACACAGTACACACACACGTATGTATTTGACCCTGACCTCTCTGAGGATGAACCACGCACACACACACTCACACAAACACAGTACACACAGTACACACACACACACAGGTCCAGCTGTCTGAGGTCAGGAGGCAACGAGGGAGGAAGTGAAGGTGTCAGCTGATTGTTTCCTGCCTGTTCCTCAGCTCATCCTGTGTGTAGTATGGGAGTTACAGTCTTCAGTGAGAGCAGCGATGGTGAGGAGACGGTCAGTGTTTCAGGGACATAATGAATGAAAATGATCCAAAAATACCAATACAATACATTAAATTCATTAAATTAGGGCTGTAAATCAATTCAAATATTTAATTGTGATTAATCGCAAATTAATCACACATTTTGTATCTGTTCAAAATGTACCTTAAAGGGACATTTGTCAAGTATTTAACATGGGTTAATGGTTATCAACATGGGAGTGGACTAATATGCTGCTTTATGCAAATGTATGTATATATTTATTATTGGAAATCAATTAACAACACAAAAGGTACTGCATTTAGCATAAAACAATATGCTCAAATCATAACATGGCAAACTGCAGCCCAACAGGCAACAACAGCTGTCAGTATGTCAGTGTGCTGACTTGACTATGACTTGCCCCAAACTGCATGTAATTATCATAAAGTGGTCATGTCTGTAAAGGGGAGACTCGTGGGTACCCAGAGAACCCATTTTCATATCTTGAGGTCAGAGGTCAAGGGACCCCTTTGAAAATGGCCATGACAGTTTTTCCTCACCAAAATTTAGTGCAAGTTTGGACCGTTATTTAGCCTCCTTCGCAACAAGCTAGTATGACATGGTTGGTACCAATAGATTCGTTAGGTTTTGTAGTTTCATATGATACCAGTATCTTCACTCTTGCTTTAAAACTGAGCCCGCTACGCGTTATTATCGCGTTAACTTTGACAGCCCTACATTATATACATTAAATACATGGGTCATCCCAGAACAGCAGCTGAGTCGGGCCGGTTGCGGCTGAACTTCAGCAGATTCGGCTGTGCTCTCTGGCCAATGAACTGCCATTAGATTTGGCTTTTGGTCGTGGGAACGATTTGTGAATCCGCTCCAGTCAGCGGTGTTGATGTGGCACAGTATCAGACCAGTGTACCCAGTCTAGTCATTGGTCATTCAAAAGACCAAGACACACTTCCCAACACTAATCAGAGAACTAGCAGTGATGAAGGCCGACTGTTACGTCGCCTCACATCGCCTTTGTTTTGACTGACAAGTTGCACTCAAACACACCGCAAACACAGACAGCTGACGGCCAGTTAGCACGTACGTTCTGCGTCTGCGTGAGAGGAAACAACTCTCCACACCAGCAGGTGGCGGTAGTCTGTATTCATCATTCAAAAAGGGAAACCAGAAGACCGAGGACGGCGGATATACAAGCCATTGTTGATACGTACATGAAATAAAGCGGCCGTTTTCACAGCACTCTCACTCATCACTTAGCTTCATTCCAGATGGCCATGTCGTTGTGAACATATCTGTGTATTGGAACGTTCAAATCAGATGAAGATGACAGACAGACCAGACAGACCAAACAGACAGACAGATCGGTCAGACAGACAGACAAACAGACAGACGGTCTGACTGTAAAATGTCTCAGAGGTGAAACGCTGCAGGCTGAAAATATCATATCAGAATCTGTCTCTCCCTCTCTTTCTGATGACTCAGCGTTTCCTCAGCGCTGACTCCATCACTGACTCAGCGTGTGTGTGTGTGTGTGTGTGTGTGTGTGTTTGTTTTGAGACTAATTGTGTACTAATAAACATTGTGTGTTACAAGAAGACAAAGTGCTTTAGACTCAATTAGACACACGCACACACACACACACACACACGTCTACCTGATGTCTGAACACACACACAGGTGACAAGTTGACCTGATTTCATCTGAATGTAGCACGCGCACACACACACACACACACACACACACACACACACACACACACACAAGGTCAAACACACACACACACACACGATCAATATTCCATAATAAGCAGCAGCAGTGATGGATTTCCAATAGCAAGATAACTGAAGGAGGAAATAATCCCATCATTACCTCCACACACACACAGACACACACACACACAGACACGTTGCACCGTATCCTCATGCAACGGTTCGTATGATATCTTACAAAAAGTTATTCCTCATTTTTCGTGCGTTTTCCTACGATGTCCAGCAACACGTGTCAATTTCCACTTGTTACATGCATACAGTCTTTTCAAAATAAACTTCCGTCTTCACAGGAAACTATTTCGTTAGATTTAGGAAAAGATGGTGGTTTGGATTAAAATAACTACGGATGTGGTGTTACGTAATTAAGGAAGTTACAAATAAATCAACGCTGACTTCTGATTTCACACGGGACATGAACAGCGGTCTCCTGGTGAAAGTCTGGTGTTTTACTACTATAGATGACAATAACAAAGTACAGTACAGTACCCTCTGACACCAGAAAAATAGGGCTCCCCAAGAAGCTACGGTGTAATTCGAACACTGTAACTATTGGAACTATTACCATGCATATAATGTTTTTTGTGTAAAATATATCGAACATTGAATGACATCAGATCTAAAATGTTGTTCCTTCATTTAGCGCAGAGATTTCAAAAGTGGCAAATAAAATGTCTCAGTGGCAGACAAAGAAAATATTTGCCTGCCACAGTGGCGGGAAGTGAGAAAAGTTAATTTCCGACCCTGCCTCCGGTGTGTGAAGGACTTAACACGTTATAAACTGCCTCGTGGTTACTCACACAGCTCAGCACTTTGTTATCTTTATTCTTCATGTTGCAGAGCATTTCTACTGTTTCATGTTTGTATGAAGTCTTGCAGCAAACAGAATCTCAACTGAACTGAAGTACAAAAAGTCACCAAAACTGCAAAAAAAAAAAAAAGCCAAATATTGTATCCAATTCTGATCTCAGAATTCTTCTATATGGTCTCATAAACATCCAGACTAAAGTGCTTTTCTCTGGTCGACCATCATAGTCACAAAATGTCTTCGGCTGCTCGAGTCCTCACAAGATCATATAAACTCCTGTCCTGATGTCTCTGTGTCGGCTACCAAAACTACATCTGACTCACGAAGGCTTTAAGTGGCTGTTTTCTGTCTGAGCTCTTGTCTGCAGTGTCACATCCAACTCATCTCTACTTTAATAATTCTGTTATTGTTGCTTTATTACCTGTTTTTTAATTTCCTGACCTCAACCATGTTGTTATATTAAGATATTTACCAGTCAGTGTGTTTTTACATGTGAATATTTGAACATTAAAGTGTGCAGAGACTCTCTGGATGATAAATAAACTGAAGTCGCCTATAAATTGTGATTAAATCCAGTTCAACTAAAGCTCCAGTGTTAAATGCTATAATACATAATGTGTGTTAGTTTGTGGTTATTTCATTAACTTCATTTAGGAATATGCAGAATGTGAGCGCAACATGAAACCAGAGTTACAAGGTTTCTACATGAAAGCAGTAATGTGAGCCATGAGAAAGCGGTGACCTCTGACTTCTATCATTGATTCTCTGAAGCCGACTCACATGCTCACCGTGACAATTAGTGATGCACCGATACCACTTTTTTCAGACCGAGTACAAGTACAAGTACTTAAATTTGGGTACTTGCCGATACCGAGTACCGATACGAGTACTTCTCTGTACCAGAAGACCTTTGTTAACAGCCAGCTGAAGGGTGTGAGCAACACATGGCAGGCTGGGGAGTCCCGTGTACATTTTGCGAGTACGAGTACATGAGCACAGTATCGGACCCGATACTGGTATCAGTATCAGTGCATCCGTAGTGATAATGCTAACATGCTGATGGTGAGCAGGTATAATGTTGACCATGTTAGCAAAGAGTATAGAAGCAAAGAGATGAAACTCTGATGTTTTTTGTTTTTTACAACAGCCACCATTTTGGACTGAAAGTGCTTACTATTTATAATATTGTTATTGCTAAACACAGGCCATTTCGGTAGAATAGTTTAGTTTTACTTTTATACGTCACTTTGTAGGCGGACGTTTTACTGGCGTCCGGTAGTCGCTTTCAGTCCAAAATGGCGGAAGCGTAGTTCGGCTGCTGGGCGCTGATGTTGCAATGGAACGAACAATTTACTTTCACTTCTTATCAATAGACATTCTTTGATGGTAGTTTAGCCTGTTAGCATGCTAACATTAGCTAACAGCTGAGGCTGATGAATGTCTTTAGTTCTGCAGGTATTTGGTTATAAACCAAAATATTGGACACATTAAACTGTTGACCTGATGATGGCGCTAGCGGAACAGTCAGAGGATCACCAAAGTTATTTCTATTCATCCTGAATGATGAACCACATTTCATCACCATCCATCCCATAACAGTTGGAGAGATGTTGTGTGTAGTGTGATCTGAAAACAGGAGAGTGATGAAAAGCAGAACAAATGTTGGTCTGTCAAACATGATGAAGAGTTTGTAGCAGATGTTTCAAACAGAATGAGTGTTTCCATGTCCCTGTGTTTATTAGTGGACTAACAGAGCTGATGTAAACTCAGCTACTGAGAGCTGGATGGATCTAAACCGCAGCTCCCTAAAATACAGTCTGAGGACTGTAGGACGATGTGCTCACATGGTGCTTTCTCTAAATTAAGTGTCTGCAAATGAACCACAAACATACAGACAATAAACAGCTTTGTTAATAGTTATCATAATTATAAGGGGTTGGGAAAAAAATAATCCACCTATGTATCGGTATTTTTTTTACAATTTTGAAATTGATTTTTTAAACTCTGTCATGAACAGGAAACATTATCGTATTTTATACTCCCTCTAACTTCTCCAAGGTCGTCTCTAGCTCTCCCGTCAGCTCCGTTCTCTTTATACATCCATGGTCAGCTCCATCGGGGCCGTTTGAATGCATTTAACGTAAATGTCAGTATCTGGGTGCTCTACAGTTGTAGCGTCGGCCCATTTCGACCACGGAGATGAGAGTGACGGCCGGCTTGACCACACGTTACCGCAATACGATTTCCTGTCCATGACAGAGTTAGCATGCAGCTTTAGCCGTGATGTCTAGCTCTGCTTTTCCTGCAATGTGTGAAACCCAAAGTGTTTCCATACTTTACTGGATGTGTAGTGTTTACCACTTTAGATTTATCATGTGAGGATGCAGGTCGTATCTACGCAGACCGTCCGCTGTTTTCTGCTTTGTTGTTTGTCACGCTACTCAGACTACAACAATAAAAGCGGTAACTTCCTTCTACCTCCGCATGGACTCAAATGAAGCAAATATATCGATTCTGGCATTAAAAAATCTATTTAAAAATCGTAACAAAAAAAATACATGGGTGAATCGATTTTGTTTTCCAACCCGAGTATCGACTACTAAATTTCTGGTATTGTGACATCCCTATGTAGTGAAACACTCTGGAGCCGTCATAAAGAAACAGCACATAAAGATTTATCCAGTAAATACATCTCTCTCCCTCTCTCTCTCCCTCTCTCTCTCTCTATCTATATATATACTGTATATGTTACAATAAAACATGTTGAGCCTCAATGTCAGACTGCAGCTCTTCATCCTCATCTCTTATTCTGATGGTTTAAAACACCGTGGTCATGTGACTGGTTTTATCTCTCTTAATAAAAAACAATCACATTACAGATTGATCTCATTATTGATAACCTATCAGGTCGGCTGAAGGTTCATCTGGCTGGAAGAGTTTATAAACTATTTATTGGAACTAAAGATGCAAAACCAAAACGGAGTCGTTGGAAGACGTCCAAACCGAACCGCTGCTCCACCATTAAATACAGGCCTGCTGATTATCTGCTGAGGTGACCATTAAGTAGCCTGCTTTGTCATGTATTGTCCTCATTTAATATAGAAATATCATACTATCAATCAGTCTCTTTATTTATACATTTTGGAGTTCAAAAACATTGGATGTTTTCCTTCTCCCTAATGTACAAAACAAACTGAACCAAAACCGAGACCCAAAAACTGCAAAACAAACCGAACCGTTGCACCACTAACTGGATTTATCTGGCATCATGAGCGTCGTCTATTTTATTCAGATTTTATTCATCATTTATTTATTCAACTGTTTTCCTTCTTATGGTGAATTCTTATAACTGTGTGTTTTATTTTCTATGTGGTAGCTGTTATTTTGATCAGGACGATGCTATAAAACTGATTTTTAATCTCAGTAAAGTGTCTCCTGCTTTCATACAGTTCCATATAATCTGAACTGCTGTTTACTCGCATTATCAATTATTCTGCTGATTATTATCTTGATTAATTGATGAGTTGTTTGGCCTTAAAAGTCAGAAAATAGTAAAATAAATGCCTGTTGGAGTTATTTAAAAAGGGACGTCTTCAAGCAGAAAATCCTCACAGCTGAAATCATAAAACGATCAATTTAAATGATTAACTGATTCTGCTGTAATCTGCTTTTATTCACTTTCTGCACTTCCTCCCTAATCACTACTGATCAATCTGGTTATTGATCAGATGAACATGTTTTAGATTCAGTCAAATATTCTCTGAGGCTTCTCTTGTTATTTTTTTGCCTGTTCACATAAATAAATAAATAAATCTCCATTTTGTTTCCTTTATCATTCACCTGAATCTGATCCACTTGATCGATCAGGTTATTGATCAGCTTAACATCTGTTGGTAAGGACACATGTGGGTGAGAGCTGCTGCTGCCTCATTTACAACCTACTCATTCATTATCATACAACCGATCACATCAGTTATTGATTACATGATCCATCAGCTACAGACTGTTGACTCACATATTTATTGATCCTGTATCACATAACCGATCAGAGAAGTTTATCCTGCAGGAGAATTCTTTATTGTCGTTAAAAAAATCTGATTGTGTATTGACCATCTGATCACGTCACTGATCGAGTTCTAAATTTATCATTTAAAAAAATGATCATCAGGTGATTTCTCTGATTGAACGTTATTTTAGGATCAAATCAAGTGATTGTCTCTCTGATTGATAACCTTCAGCCTGATCATAAAATCTGATTAATGTGTATTGATCATCTGATCACGTCACTGATCGAGTTCTAAATTTATCATTTTAAAAATTGATCATCAGGTGATTTCTCTGATTGAATGTTATTTTAGTATCAAATCAGGTATTTGGCTCTCTGATTGATAACCTTCAGCCTGATTATAAAATCTGATTAATGTGTATTGATCATCTGATCACGTCACTAATTGAGTTCAAAATTGATCATCAGGTGATTTTTCTGATCGAATGTTATTTTAGGATCAAATCAAGTGATTGGCTCTCTGATTGATAACCTTCAGCCTGATCATAAAATCTGATTAATGTGTATTGATCATCTGATCACGTCACTGATGGAGTTCTAAATTTATCATTTTAAAAATTGATCATCAGGTGATTTCTCTGATTGAATGTTATTTTAGTATCAAATGAGGTATTTGGCTCTCTGATTGATAACCTTCAGCCTGATCATAAAATCTGATTAATGTGTATTGATCACCTGATCATGTCACTGATTGAGTTCAAAATTGATCATCAGGTGATTTTTCTGATCGAATGTTATTTTAGGATCAAATCAAGTGATTGGCTCTCTGATTGATAACCTTCAGCCTGATCATAAAATCTGATTAATGTGTATTGATCATCTGATCACGTCACTGATGGAGTTCTAAATTTATCATTTTAAAAATTGATCATCAGGTGATTTCTCTGATTGAATGTTATTTTAGTATCAAATGAGGTATTTGGCTCTCTGATTGATAACCTTCAGCCTGATCATAAAATCTGATTAATGTGTATTGATCACCTGATCATGTCACTGATTGAGTTCAAAATTGATCATCAGGTGATTTTTCTGATCGAATGTTATTTTAGGATCAAATCAAGTGATTGGCTCTCTGATTGATAACCTTCAGCCTGATCATAAAATCTGATTAATGTGTATTGATCATCTGATCACGTCACTAATTGAGTTCTAAATGTGTCATTTTAAAAAATTGATCATCAGGTGATTTCTCTCATTGAATGTTATTTTTGGATCAAATCAGGTGATTGGCTCTCTGATCATTTACATCGATCACAGCGGGGATGAACACATATCACAACTATTACCAGTTCTATCCCGGTTCTACTCGGAACACGAATCGATCAGTATCGGTTTGTGTGATCCGGATCGGAGGATGGAGGGCTCCTTCCTCTTCAGCACATGGACGCACGGATGGAAGGCGGATTCAGGAAAAACATCCATCTGGATTTCGTGCGTGTTTTGCGGGCAGCAGATCATCTCATCTACGGCTCCGGAGCGACGTTTACACGTTTTTCCAGCGTTTCTGCTGCCATTTAAAGCGTTTTTCTGCTGCCTCCCCCTCTTTGTTCTTCTTTAATGGATCGGCGTCTGGAGCCTAGCTACCTCCCAGACCCCCCTCCTCTCCTCTCCTCCCTCCTCCCCCAACACCACTCACTGAAAAACACACATTTTTCACCCCACGAATCGCCTCTTTTAACGCACAGAATTTAGCCGTTTAAAAATGGAACACACAGCGAGCGGTGCACTAACGGCAGGCCGAGATGTGCCTCACAAAATACCCCAAAAAGCAGCCCTCTACCTGGAGGTAAAAACCCCCACCCGGTCCGGTTCCTTCACCCCCACACTCCCCCACTCACTGCGTGAGGAAACAGTGGAAAAAAAAGGACATTTCCACGCGTAAAAACGTGGAGAAGAAGCAGCAGATGAGCGGTGATGCGGCGGGGAGACGAGGCGTTTTCCCCCCGAAACATCCACACACATACACCCCCCTACACCACCACCAGCTCCACCACCTCCACCACAGCTACCCCCACATCTATCTGGCACCCTGGACCTGGAGAACCCCCCATAACATCTCCACACAGAACCTCCTCCAGAAAGAAAGCTCCAGTCTTACCTGGACGGAGACGCGCAGAAAAGTCCAATCAGTTATTTAAATCCAACTGCCCAACTGCTGCCGTTACTGCCGTTTACTGCCTTTCTTCTTCTTCTTCTTCTTCTCCTCTTCTTCACATCAGGTGTTGGTGGTGGAGTCCGGACAGGTAAACACGTCCTGCGTTATAAAAATGTGAAAGAATAATAATCCAGAGTTGTTGAGAGTGAGAGATGTGAGATGTGAGAGATGTGAGATGTGAGAGCGGAGCGGCGCGGCGCGTCTCCCCGGTTCACACACAGCCTGCCTCGGCTTGGCTCGGCTCGGTCTGCCGCTGCTCCGACACAACCAGCCCCCACCATCTGGACCGTACCACTCCACACCCGGCTGGGAGGGGGGAGGTTAGCCAATTAAAAGGACCTCAATAAAACTAGTTCCATATAAATGAATCGATTAACAAAAAGCTCAACTAGCTAACAACAATATTATTACTAAACAGGAGAATCTAGTGTTGTTTTTTAATCTTACAGTAGTAGAGATGGAGTGTTTGCAGCTGTTCCAGCCCTATACAAACTACCCCTTTGGTTCAGTCCAGCTCCTTAATCTGCTGTTTTTCTCCTCCCAAAGCCAGATGTGGAGAGAGACTGAGAGAGAGACCAAGACTCACAATGAGAGAGAGAGAGAACTATATAGACAGATGCAAGGATGTATATATATAGAGAGAAGAGAGATATAAAGATAGAGGGGGAGTCAGGAGCTGCATGGAAATATAAAAAAAGATGCAGAGATGGAGGAGTGAAGAAACATTGGAAATAGAATATAGAGATGGAGGAGTGAAGAAAAGAAAGCAGAAGAAAAAAATATTTCTTGCAGGGAATGAGAGAAGAAATACAACAACATGATGTAGAGATGGACAGAAGGAAGAATAGAATAGAATAGAAAGCTTTATTATCATTGTATTAAATACAACTAGATTCACAGTTGCCACTTATGGTCCGTGCTTTAAAACAAAAACTTGAGAAGACTAAACGAGGCAGATAAAACATATAACAGGTAAAACACACACAGTTATAAAGCAAATAAAACAGGTAAAGTAGAGGTGATAAATAAATATAAACAGAAGTGTTACACTCGAAGTATAAAATATAAAAAATAGATGTAATGTAAACAGAGGTAATTGCACTTGTAAAATAGGTAGTGTAGATGTAATAAATAAAATGTAAACAAAGGTAGTTGCACTTGAGGTGTATATTGCATCAAGGATATATTGCACAGACAAAAAGACAAAGATGTAATTAAAGAAGAGAAATATATGTAAAGAACAAGGGAGATATGTGGAGGAAACAATATAGAAGGAGAAGACGAAATGAACTGTGCAATACTGTCATCAAGAAATATTGTTACTCATTTCTCATTTATACCATTCTGGCATCTATTTATCACACTTAAAAGATCCCACTTCTCAGCATTTTCTATTCTTATTTGTGAATATTTTTTATATATTGCATGTTTTAATGCAGATATTTGTACATATTTCATATTTCTTATATTCTCATTTTCTTATTTTTAATTTTAGTACTTATTATACTTACTTATTTCTTTACATATATTGTGGCATTATGTACATAATTTACATGTATACTCCTTTATTTCTATTTTCTTACATTTCTTTATGTTTATAGACGAGTAACTGTAACAGGGATCAATAAAGTATTTCTGATTATGAGAATGAGAGATGGAGGTGTAAAGAAAAATGGAAATAGAATAAAGAGATGGAAGAAATGTGGAGGAGGAAGAATGAGAGAAGAAATACAACAACAAGACGTAGAGATGGACAGAGTTCATATATTGTAGCATTATGTACATAATGTACATTTTTATATACAGTAGATCTTGTGCAATGTGAGTGATGTGCAATAGATGTTGTTTGTGGTTTATATTGTTTGTGTTTCTCTGTTTACATGAGGATTGCTGTTTGTTTCTGTTTATTGATGCTGCTGCTGTGGAGGCAGCTGATGGTGTGCAGCACTGAGTCCAAAAGAAAATTCCCCAAGGGGACAATAAAGTGTATCGTATCGTATGTTACATACTTCTTTATTTCTATTTTCTTACATTTCTGTGTTTATGCAAAAGCAACCGTAACAGGGATCAATACAGTATTTCTGATTTTGAAAATCAGAGAGGTGGAGAAATGAAAGAATCAGAGATGGAGGAGTAAAGAAAAATGGAAATAGATTAAAGAGATGGAAGAAATGTGGAGGAGGAAGAAAAGAAAACAGAAACAGTTATTGGCTCACAGGGAATGAGAGAAGAAATACAACAACAAGACGTAGAGATGGACTGAAGGAAAAAGACAAAGATATAATTAAAGAAGAGCAATGTGAAGGGAAAGAGGGAGATATGTGGAGGAAACTATGGAAGGAGAAGACAAAATGAACTGTGCAATACTGTCATTAATACTGCATTTATACTGTACATTCAAGAAATATACTTATTCATTTCTTATTTATACCATTCTGACATTTATATTTATACACTTAAAAGATCCCTCTTCTCAGCGTTTTGTATTTACTTATTTGCACTGTGGTTATTTGTTATATATTGCACGTCTTAATGCAGATATTTGTACATTTTTCCTATTTCTTACATTCTCATTGTCTTATTTTTAATTTTAGTACTTTCTTATTATACTTACTTATTTCTTAACACATATTGTGTTTATATTGTAGCATTATGTACATAATTTACATGTTACATACTCCTTTATTTCTATTTTTTGTAAAAATAGAGGTGGAGAGCTCTATGTTAATCTAGTTAGCTTTATGTTAAGCTAGTTAGCTTTATGTTAAACTAGTTATATTGATGTTAAACTAGTTATATTTATGTTATATTTATGTTAAACTAGTTATATTTATGTTAAGCTAGTTATATTTATGTCAAACTAGTTATATTTATGTTAAACTAGTTAGCTTTATGTTAAACTAGTTATATTTATGTTAAACTAGTTAGCTTTATGTTAAGCTAGTTATATTTATGTTAAACTAGTTAGCTTTATGTTAAACTAGTTAGCTTTATGTTAATCTAGTTAGCTTTATGTTAAGCTAGTTATATTTATGTTAAACTAGTTAGCTTTATGTTAAGCTAGTTATATTTATGTTAAACTAGTTAGCTTTATGTTAAGCTAGTTAGCTTTATGTTAAACTAGTTATATTTATGTTAAACTAGTTAGCTTTATGTTAAACTAGTTAGCTTTATGTTAAGCTAGTTAGCTTTATGTTAAACTAGTTATATGTATGTTAAACTAGTTAGCTTTATGTTAAACTAGTTAGCTTTATGTTAAACTAGTTATATTTATGTTAAACTAGTTAGCTTTATGTTAAACTAGTTATATGTATGTTAAGCTAGTTAGCTTTATGTTAAACTAGTTAGCTTTATGTTAAGCTAGTTAGCTTTATGTTAAGCTAGTTAGCTTTATGTTAAGCTAGTTAGCTTTATGTTAAACCACCTAAACCACTAACAATAGATTCACAACGTATTGTTACTTTAAATAAAAAGGTACTTTCTTATGGTTACAGAAATATACTGTGAGTATACTGACATAGTTCAAATATACTCAATCAGACATTGACTTTACATTTTTTATTATACTGTCGATGTGGAAAAGTATACTTCCTTTTTCCTTCTTGGTGGTTGGGGAGGAATTAGAGGATGTTCACAGTTTATTTAAAAACATCAGTAAAAAACGTACACGTGTGTGTGTGTGATTACAGATTAGTCACATCCTGACAGGCTGATGAGTCAGAGTTAGACGAGCTGCTGCCGGCTACAACTCCATCAGAGAGACAATGACACACACAGACAGACAGGCAGTGAGACAGGTAGAGGGTTAGTCAGACAGACAGACAGAAAGACAGGTAGACAGGTAGTGGGTTAGTCAGACAGACAGACAGGTAGAAAGACAGACAGACAGGTAGACAGGTAGAGGGTTAGTCAGACAGACAGACAGGTAGAAAGACAGACAGACAGACAGGTAGACAGGTAGAGGGTTAGTCAGACAGACAGACAGAAAGACAGAAAGACAGGTAGTGGGTTAGTCAGACAGACAGACAGACAGGTAGAAAGACAGACAGACAGGTAGACAGGTAGAGGGTTAGTCAGACAGACAGACAGGTAGAAAGTCAAACAGACAGACAGGTAGACAGGTAGAGGGTTAGTCAGACAGACGGACAGACAGGTAGACAGGTAGAGGGTTAGTCAGACAGACAGACAGATAGGTAGACAGGTAGAGGATTAGTCAGACAGACAGACAGACAGACAGGTAGAAAGATAGGTAGACAGGTAGAGGGTTACTCAGACAGACAGACAGACAGACAGGTAGACAGGTAGAGGATTAGTCAGACAGACAGACAGACAGACAGGTAGACAGGTAGAGGGTTAGTCAAACAGACAGACAGACAGACAGGTAGAAAGACAGACAGACAGGTAGACAGGTAGATGGTTAGTCAGACAGACAGACAGACAGGTAGAGGGTTAGTCAGACAGACAGACAGACAGACAGACAGGTAGACAGGTAGGATTAGTCAGACAGACAGACAGACAGACAGACAGACAGACAGGTAGAGGGTTAGTCAGACAGACAGACAGGTAGACAGGTAGACAAACAGCTAATTCTGGTAGCAGTTTGTTGAGGCAGGGTGGCTTGTGATTGGCTGAGAGGTGAGAGGACAGTGACATCACCACTGTCATGAAAAGTGACATCATGTATTAAAAAATGAACGTCTCATTGTGGGTTTTGGAGAGTTACAGATGTTGTTGGATCCTAGTTCAAGTCTACTAGCTGAGTTCAGGTCCTGACACACCGAGCCGACGGTCAGCTGTCGGACAGTTTGGAGGCCGTCGGTGAGCGTCTGTCTAGTTTTTGCGGTGTGTCCCTCACCGACGGCTCTGGTCTGCCCGTGTCAGAGTTTATTCGGCCAATCCAGCATGTTGAATCAGCGGCTGTCGTCTACGTGGTGTGTTCAAATGCAACTTTTTGGCCAAAACACAGTCGGCCTTCATCGCCGCTAGTTCTCTGATGTCAGCCTGGTGAGTCTTAATCTTTGATACACAAAATAAACTCTTTGATTTCCAAGTGACGTC
Source organism: Sebastiscus albofasciatus (assembly GCA_916701655.1). Classification (NCBI taxonomy): domain Eukaryota; kingdom Metazoa; phylum Chordata; class Actinopteri; order Perciformes; family Sebastidae; genus Sebastiscus; species Sebastiscus albofasciatus. The sequence goes on along the minus strand of CAKAOI010048332.1, from coordinate 47 downwards.
CAGGAGACTCTGAACCAGAACCAGAGCTGAGGTGGATCATTCTGATA
>CAKAOI010048331.1:0-10550 GCA_916701655.1 Sebastiscus albofasciatus | reverse complement strand
AGCTGTCAAAGCCGACTGACAGCTGATCCAGCTGTGATCAGTTGATCCAGCTGTGGTCAGTTGATCCAGCTGTAGTCAGCTGATCCAGCTGTGATCAGTTGATCCAGCTGTGATCAGTTGATCCAGCTGTGGTCAGCTGATCCAGCTGTGATCAGTTGATCCAGCTGTGGTCAGCTGATCCAGCTGTGATCAGTTGATCCAGCTGTGGTCAGCTGATCCAGCTGTGATCAGTTGATCCAGCTGTGATCAGCTGATCCAGCTGTGATCAGCTGCTACTGTCATCAGAAACGGACGTCGCTTCACGTGACGCTTCAGAGGAAACAATGTCTCGTTTCTCTTTAACCATATTACCTTGTTTCCTCTGTCCTTGCATGGTTTCCTTCCGTCTCTCCATGCTTCCCTGGTGGGAGGGACTAAGACGCAAGGAAAAGACGCAAGTGAGGGAAACGTGGATGCAATTTAGAGCTTTGGGATGCACCTATGAGAAAATGAGCCTACTTCTCATTGTAAACATGAGTTTATGGTCTCAATCTCTAGTTTCAAGTCTTCTTCAGTACAGCATGATGTTCATTTAGTAAATGATGGTCCCTTTTAGAGTCAAATAGACCATAAAGCAGGGGGTGCTTCAGGGCGGGGCTACTTTGTGATTGACAGGTCGCTACCACGGAGTTGTCCGGTCTGGGAGGTGTCCGTGTTTTCGTCTTACAACTTTAACCCTTTCACAGTCTGTTTTCAGCTCACGAATGTTAATATTAACCTTTTTAGACCACATACACACCAAAAACTGACAATAACTGCACTTTACTGTACACTGCAATATCAACACTACTCAGGTGTAATTCATACTGTGCAATATTTTCAGGCGCAATTTTGTTAATAATCAATACTGTTAATATTGTTCCTATTTATATATTTCCTTCCATTTGAATTGTTCAAATTTTGTTTCACTTTTGTTTTGCTTATTTGTATACTGTGTTGTATCTTGCTTTTTGTTTTTACTGATGCTTCTTGTTTCTGCACTATCCCCTTTGCTGCTGTACACTGTCCCCCGCTGTGGGACTAATAAAGGAATATCTGATCTTATCTTATCTTATCTTGGTCGTCTAAAATGTCTTATTCAGCGTTCAGTTGTTCTTAGCTCCATCCTCTCGTGTCACTTCTGTTTGCCAAAAAAACAAGATGGCGACGGCCAAAATGCTGAACTCAAGGCTTCAAAACAGCAGACCACAAACCGGTGGGTGACGTCACGGTGACTACGTCCACTTCTTATATACAATCTGCGGTGTCAACTGATATGAAAGAGAGAAAAGCAGTAAATCACACTTGAGAAGCTGAAACCAGAGAACAACTCTTCTGCATATTATTTAAGGATATACCTGGCTTTGTACTGACTGCTTGTTTTGTGCTTTATCACTGTTGTTTTGATGGAAACCAACAGGCGTGTGTTCCTCTGTAGGTGCTGTGCAGCTCTCCTCAGAGACGCTCACACATTAAAGGAAGATTTTATAGTTAAGAGCGCATCGCTAAGTCTTTAAGAGCCCAACGGTGCAGAAATCACTCTGCTTCTGGCTTTGTTAATCTCCCATCCGTCATCCATCACAGGGAGGGGGCTGTCAGGGCCTCGTATTCCACCACTAGCTCCCCTCCCCCCTTCCTATACCTCCAACCCCCCCTTTCTGAGCGAGGGAGCCCTCATTAATGGTGACAGGTGAGCATCCCCCAGAGAGATGGGACCAGTCGGGCCAGAGGGGTGGATGATAGGTGGATTTGGATGGAGGTGATGGAGAGATGAACATGGGGTGGATCCTCTCAGTGTGACCCTGTATCGGGGTGCACAATAAACTGTCCTGGAGGGAGCTATAGATGAACAGAACATAAGAAGGGATGGGGGAGGACAACAGCAGGAAGTGTTTGCTTCTTGGATACGATAACTCACGTCCACTATGACCAGCGATGACTACTGTATGTCCACACCAAGGCTTTAGTAGTTTAGAATTTTCATTTTATTTTTATTAGAGCTGTTAAAGTTAATACAATTATAACGCATTAATGCAACTTGTGATTTTTAGGTTGTAGCAGGCTCAGTTTTAAAGCTAAAAGATACTGGCATCATATGAAACCAGAAAACCTGAGGAATCCATCGGTACCAACCATGTCATACTAGCTTGACGGGAAGATCGCTAAATAACACTAAGAAGTTACGCTAAATTTTGGTGAGGAAAAACTGACATGGCCATTTTCAAAGGGGTCCCTTGACCTCTGTCCTCCAGATCAGTGAATGTAAATGGGTTCTATGGGTACCCACGAGTCTCCCCTTTACAGACATGCCCACTTTATGATCATCACATGCAGTATAAATATGTTATTGTCTCTTATTCTAAAATGGTATGTTTGAATATTTCTGCATACTGGGACCCCTAAACAGTCTTGAATTGCATAAATTGGGTATCACTGTAAAGCTGAGACTCTGGTGGATCCAATGAACCCAACTGTAGTTCCCATATAGCCATTTCATTGTAGTGAAACCATTTTCGGCTGGACCGCAGAGGGCCAGCTCTACAAATGCAAAAGTCTATCACTGACTGACTGACTGAGTGACTAACTGACTGACTGAGTGACTGACTGACTGACTGACTGAGTGACTGACTGACTGACTGACTGACTGACTGACTGACTGACTGAGTGACTGACTGACTGAGTGACTGACTGACTGACTGAGTGAGTGACTAACTGACTGACTGACTGAGGTTACAGGATTGGTCGACTGACTGTTGAGTTTCTGATTGTCTTGCTGACTGACTGACTGACTGACTGACTGACTGAGTGACTGACTGACTGAGGTTACAGGATTGGTCGGCCGACTGTTGGAGTTTCCTCATTGGTCGTTGCTCTTTCAAAATGAAAAGGTGGAGAACAGTTCTGTGTTTATGTTTCCTGGGGAGCGTGTCAGTGGTTCAATGTATCATTACATAGTGCTGTTGTTGTGCATGTGCTGTTGTTTATGTTCGTTTAAGTTACATTATGTGTTGCTTCGTATTGTGTTACCGTTCATTCACACCGAGTGCAAAGCAAATTTTCGCCTCGCTCTCCTCCATTTCCTCCATCAGCCATGGAAGAAATAACCACTGTTGCTGCTTTGTACATGTTGGATACTGTATGTGGGAAAACCAAAACGCTGTCGTGTCAGGGTTCATATCACCTGGTGGCGAGCTGTATTCACATACAGTTCCATTGCACTGACTGTATCTAGTAAGCCGCACGTCGCTACTGCGGTTTGAGCCCAAAATAAACAGACTGTGCTGTGATTGAGTTGCAATAAACGGATCAAAATGATGCTAAAATAACGACATTATCGATTTGTAAAAAGACCGAAGTCATGCTTTGTCAGGTCTGTCTGCAACACAACAGCAAACAACTTTTAAAATGCTTGTTTTCTGAATGGAGTTCGGATCGACCAGTGCCAGGCTATGCTAACATTGTAGCTGCTCCATTAACACTCCATCTAGGAATAAACACAGCAGCAACGATGTCAGTGATGACAGCAGGAGAATCTCTACGCTGATAAACTTTTGCAAAGTATGTACAGTTTATATAGTTACACACCACTTATATGATGAATGCTTTTGATACACATGCTTTAATAAAAAAATGAAATACTTTTAACCTTGCGGACTGTATGTCATGCTAATACCTTTCACCTTGTATAAAATGTATAATATACTGACTAGTAAATGTTACCATTTACTATTACTGAATGTCATTTGCTTCATTATAAGTTGTCTTTCAATCAAACATTAAGCTATAAGTGGAAAAAACTGTTCTTGCAACTTAATTTGGAACATTTCTTGACTTTTTTTATGCATAGCTTTACAGTGTTGTCATATGCTACTTCCAGTGGTGTACTGGAGGGTGTACGCGGGTATACGGAGTATTCTCACTTCTTTTTCTGGCGGTTTACAGTATATCCACTTATTAGCCAAAAAGCCATTGGAATATCTAGGAGAGTTTACCCACTTCCTCCTTTGTAACCTGCCCATCTCTACCCAGTAGTTCACCCACCTTATCAACGACCACACTGGCTACTGCAGTACATTAAGAAAGACTTACTGGATTTAACATTATAGACATGACCACTGACTATTTGTGTAACAATTTAGCCACAAATTCACATACTGACCATATACGGTCCAGACATATACTCCGTTTAGACCGAGTCTTGTTTTTAAACTTGACCTCCCTGTATAACATGACCTGTGGTGACCTCTAGGATAATCACAGCCTCATGAAACTTTACAGCCACAAACTAGAGACCTAGAGCATTCAGAGGATGGATGGATCAGACTAGAGACCTAGATGGCTTTCCTAGCTAGACTGACAATAAGGGGGTTTCTGAGCAGTTTACACAACAGAAGTGCTCGCTATTCAAAGAATATTCAAAGAATTCTTGCAGAAATCTCCAAATTGTCAAAAGTGTTTGATCCCAAATCATAGCATTTTTCTAGGTGTTCCTCAAGGTCTTGGTGTCTTAATGTGGTATTTTGGAGGGAATATTGATCATTTTTATCAATTCTCAATTGGTAAAATATGGTTAAATTTAGCACCAAATCTGTGTAACAAATGATATCAACCTCAAAATTGCTGCAACAATTTAAGAGACATAATAGAGCATGGGGATGGCCATCACAAACTCATATCAACATGTTCTACACTCTTATACACTTTCACAATTTATTGTAATTAATTAATTAATTAATTATTAATGATTAGCAGAAGCAGAAGAAAGAAGAAGAAGAAAGGCACTTTATTAATCCCTGAGGGGAAATTCAATTTTTTTTCACTCTGTTAGATTTTACATATTACATAGTACACACAGGCACAAACAGGACCTACATGTATTAATGGAGAGATGTCAGAGCGAGGGAGCTGCCCCTGACATGCGCCCCGAGCAGTTGGAGGTTTGGTGCCTTGCTCAAGGGCACCTCGGCAGTGCACCAGAGGCAAACTGGCCTCTCTCCAGCAACCAGTTCACGCTCAGTACTTGGTCCATGCGGCGACTTGAACCGGCGACCCTCTGGACTGAGCTACTGCCGCCCAAAAAAAGTTGGATGGGGAAGCGCTTTGTCCATTGGGGGGATTTGAACCCCGCCCTGCCGGGTGTGGGACCAGAGCCACACACCAAAGAACAATTTGACCCCCAGTGCTGAGATGCATCTTAAATTAATCTTCAGGTTCCAGCTTTCAGATGATGTACACCACTTCTATGTAACATCTACTGTTGACTTTTCATTTACCCCTGACCATCCCTGTCCCCCACCCCGACCAACTCAAAAACAAACTCTCTGAAACTCAAATTTTTCTAAGGGAGGACCCCCAGATCCCCCGCTGAGGTTTGAGGTCTCAGGGTTGGCAAGTATGTGTGGATGTGGTGTCAGACACAAACACATTGCCGGTTTGTGATACTGATAAAGCCTCATCACGCATCCTTCTCCTGCTGCTGTAAATGGGGACAAACCATAACAACAGAACACACATACTGTACAGAGCTGGAGGTGTTTACTGCTGAGCACATACAGTACATACTCACTCATTGCAGTGCTGATCAGATCTTTGGCTCCGTGTTTTGCTGTGATTCTGCTGCAGGGCCAGTGTGAGGAGATCAGAGGCTGCAGATAACCTCGTATCCACAGAGGAGTGGTGGTTTGACGGAGAGGAGGAGGAGGAGGAGGAGGAGGAGGAGGTGGGGGTGAGAGGGAGGGGAGCATCTGGAAACTGACAGAATAACAGATTGACACGCGGCACCTTGGGTTAATTTTAGCCTGCCGCTGACACTTTCTTTTGGGAAAAAGGAAATTTTCCACCCAGGCGCGTCATTTAAGAACACATTTTCATTTTTAGGAGCGTGTTTGCATTAATTTTGCCTTGCTGTCAACACGTTCTCTGGGTCACTGCTGGGTGGAAATATTGACCCGAATCTCTGCAGAGAACTAATTCAAATTTCCATCCTCTTAGTATGGAGGCTTTTACTTAGAAACTAAACGTAATGCAGTGTTTTATGGTAAATCATTTCCATGTGAAAGGCTTTCCTCCTAATGAAAACCTCCTATACTATAATGGAGTGTTGTTATCCGTGCTGCTCAGTGTTTGGCTTGCACCACAAAAGAATAACAGCGGTCCAGTTTCTCCTGCCCACAGGATGGACCTAAGTAATTCCACACTGGCAGCGTGTCACCTCCACTGCAGACCACAGACTTGTTGTCGTTGTCGGCTCGCTAAATGGAAAGCTGTAGTTTACACACCTTGGCGGCCACCTACATAGTGTGTGTGCATACCGTCGGCTCCGATCACCGACCCTTGGAGGCTGTTTTTAATTACCTGTTTGATGAGACAGCATGGAAAGTGTCAGAGCGGGCGTTCCTCACTGCGTGGTTTACCAGCCTGGAGATGGAGAGGCAGAGAGGGGGGAGTTCCTCTGGGCTGTTGGAGCAGCACATGTTGAATATACTCTGTATCTGGAGAAAACTGCTGCTCATATTTTATACTTTTATTTCATGCTAGACTGGTTTTGAGTGGGATTTTAGGTCAAAATGTACACAAGATGTAGCTTTCAAGCAGCCAGTTTTTCAACAGCCAGCTTGGTTTTATCTCACCTCATCTGTACTTTTAACACAATAATGATCTTACCATTATTGGGATTAATTTACCCATAAAAGATACGCCTCCTTAAATAGCTCATCAACAACTGGTTTGTCTGTTTGTGAGAGAGATGTTTGCTAGAAAGATTAAACTGCTTGTAGTGATCACGGTGAAGGTCTTTTCACAGCAGGGGTGTGATGAATAAACAACATGAAAATGCAAAATACTCACCTGTGAATATTAGATGTCTAGGGCTTTTATTGTGAAGGGTAAAAACTGAAGCAGTGGATCTGGTCTGCGCTGCCTTTGTCAAGGTTGAAAGGAGTGATAAAGTTTGCCGTCCTGGTTCAGACCATGGAGCCGCCGCATTGTTGTTTCATAAATGTAGGCGCAACTCAGCCCGTACCTGCACAACGTGGTTGGTTGATGCCTTTATTCACGATGCCAAAGCTCAGAAAAATCTACCTTGTTCCGAAAAAAAAGTGCATTGTTTTTTCGACATGTAATGATCACATTCTATAAAGTATTCATGACAAAAACAACAGTGTGTAAAGGCCTATACTGTGATCAATCGCTAGTGATCAAAAAGCTTAGGACAAAATCAACTTGGTGTTCCTCAGGCTACCTTGTGTTGTCTACTCAAACAAAGAGAAACAGTGATGGCTGCTAGTGACGGAGAGCGATGTGTCACTTGACCGAAGTGCCACACACACATATACACACACATGCACACACACACACACACACAGACAGACAGACAGACAGACAGACAGACAGACAGATCAAGTGATGATCGACTTCGATTGTTGTGTTGTTTTATCTAAGAGGAATAAGTTAACATTAAATTTGGCGTTTTTTCCCCTGAACATACAGAAAAATATCGTCTTCCCTCAACTGATGTTGAATAGAAGTTTTAACACAGCAGGTAATTCTAGCAGTGCTCTAAGCTCATAATGTTAGTTCAGGATGTGTGGATAGTGTTGATGGTTGGTGTATGAATATGTTGAGGTGTTTTAGACTTGGTGGTAGAAGCCCACATTCATCTCCTTTGTCTGTATGTGACCCACAATACCTACCAACGCTTCTGGTTCATGTTACTGTGTCTGAGTGTGTTTTTGTGTTTGCATGAATCTGGAAAGGAAATGTAGAGATCTATGTGTGTATATGTGAACATTTAGGAACTGGGATGGCTATGAAGTGAAGTTGGTGAGGGCTGGGATATCATCTCAGATCCACCAGGATGCTCACACATGCCGCCCAGATGCTGGACGCTCCTCTGAGCAATCCACTGGAATTAGAGACAGGTTCTTTTCATACCTGGGGGAAACTACAAAGACTTCCTCCTGCTGCTGGCTGAGCACATCACCAGCAGAGCCAGTTTACAGCCTCACTGGGATACCTCCCCTTTGTTGTACATTCCTCATGAATCCCACCATCCCCATCCAGAAATGCTACTAGTCAAAGTTGCACAGATTTTTCTATGATGAAACCTTTGTTATATGTGTTACATTTGCTGCATTACTAGACATAATGCCATTAATGCCTTAATGTATTTCTATATGTACAGTATGTTGATGGCTTGACAGGCCTCTGTGACGTCTCCAGTGGTGAAAGTAGTCCACAACACCACAATGTAAAAACTAAAACTGTTAATTGATTAAAGTGGCAGTAGTCAGTATATTTTTGACATCACTGGGCAAAACTTAATTAATAACCTTTCAGCATATTGTAATTCAAGTGTTCTGAGAGAAAACTAGACTTCTGCTCCTCCTCATGGCTCTGTTTTCAGACTTTAGAACATCTAGCCCGTGACGGGAGACTTTGATCAATCACAGGTCATTTCAGAGAGAGAGTGTTCCTATTGGCTGTGCTCCGGTCATGTGACTGGAACATGGCGTTCCTTCACCAGATTTCACAATGGCAGCGGCGTCACAAACTTTCTCACTTTACAGCTAAACCGTGCACTACAAGATGATTCTGAGAACATCTGAGGAGAGAAATAGACATTAACGTAACAGAATATTGATTCATATTTGATCAGCGCTGTCTAGTTTGACCGTTTGGTCGGAGTTCAGAGTGATTGACAGCCGGCTCTCATAGACGGCTGATGGACAGCAGACCTCAAATCAGCTCTGACTGCTTGTTTTCCTCCGGTCTGTGAAATCTTGCAGAAGCCGTGGGGAGCACCAGAGGACACAGAGGGACATGATTTTTTCAGGTTACCTGTTTCATGTCCTACTGTCAGGATATACCGACCGTTTATTAAAATAACCTTTTTAAATCATATTTGCTCCAATCTCCCCTGCTTCAGCTTTAATTAATTAGATTTTAAGTAATCTTAACATTAATCAGTTCCTGCATCTTACTAGTTTATTTGGATCCCCATAGTGAGCTGAATTGGGTTTTGGACTGTTGGATGGATTAAACAAACAATTTGAAGACATGTGCTTGAACTTCTAGGAAACTGTGATTGGCAATTATCGGTATTGTTTTGGACTAAAAAATTAATCGAATAATTGAGATAATAATGATTAATGGATTATGAAAATAACCCTGCATTCACAAGTAAAAGTAAGTTAAATTATTAACATCAAAATGCAATAAAGTATCAAAAGTCCAGTAGAGTACCAGAATTGCCCCTTTCAGTGTTCTCTTGCATTATTGAATGAATCTAATATTGCTATTGCCTTAAGCTGTAAGCAGTATTTTAATGTTGTAGCTGGTGGTGGTGGAGCCAATTTTAACTATAGGCTGTTCTATACTCTATGAAATAATAAAATATAGTGGAGTCCATGTATAAAGCATAACTAAAGAATCATACAAATAGCTCAGAAATGTACTTAAACTTTGGTATTTTTCAACCTGGACCCTATTTTACTGTGTTATGTTTTTGTGTCTGAGTGACTAATGGGGACAATAATGAGTGAAACTGGTCCAGTATTGAGGGGAGCGCTGTAACCGGCAGCTATTAAATGAGCTGTAATGTAATAGTGTTGCAACTCCTTTCTGTCATTTTACGTGCTTATTCTTGTTTTTGCCACTGATGGGCTCAGATTGGTATTATAACTGTCTGACAACATTATGGAAAGGACCCCGCAGAGAGATAAGACCTTTTTCTTACCTTTAGCTTTCTGTTTGTCATTGTGTCATGTGACTTATTGCCGGAAGACAACGATGGAAATGCGAGTGAGAGTTGGAGAGAGGAGCGCCGGTGTTGTCAGTGTTTGTTGTGTTGGAGTACAGAAAGCGCAGCTTAGTGTTATCTAAAAGATTCTCAATGTCACAGTTGAATATTTAGCCTTTTAAGATGAAAAATAACAAAGTTACTCTTAAAGGGACTGTTTGTAAGAATCAGAAATGTCTTGTTAACAGCTTCACCTGTGTCCGTTAAGTCAACTAAAGTCAGCGTCCTGTTGCTCTCGCTTGTGCTCGCTCTACATAGACATGAAGGAGCATCACTCAAAACAGTGAGGAGACACACGTCAGCTAAAAGCACAACATCACTCTATATTTCAGCTGCTTGGCAGTAATGTTAGCTGACCAGACCAAGGTCTCTCCATGAATCAATGCTGATCCTAGTGTTGGCTCTTCCTGCCTCAGCCTCCCGACCGCAGCCGGAGAGACACCGGAGTTTTGGTCGGAGACGATAACGTTTCTCTCTGCGGAGCCCCGTCACTTCACAAGACACGGGAAACCTCTGTTGGTCTGGAGGAGCTGCAGCAGTTATTTCTGCATAAACGTCCACTGAACATTCACTAGATATTCTCAGAGCTAAACTAACTCTTCTGCAGTGTGGAGTGTGCGCGCATGCACGTGAGAGTGGAGCGAAAGAGCGAGAACGAGCGCGGTGTGTGAGTGAAGGCAGGCAGAGGAGCAGAGTACAGCAGAGACTCCGGTCCTGGAGACCAAAGCTACGG